>QPKB01000010.1:12441005-12536998 GCA_003546025.1 Camphora micrantha
CATTTTTCCCATTAGACAAGGGTTGGTAGTGGATTTGAGGAGAAAGAAGCAAGAAGAACAAGAAGAACCTAGGGACTTTATATACAAAGTAGAGATGGGTCCCACAACTTAACGAACTTGTTGAGCTAAAAACATGGGCTTCCGGGCCTCGGAAAAGAAGGAAAAAGTGTTTGTCGAAAAATCTAGTTTCCAAAAAGTATATATCTAGTGGGTTTTGGAGACATCAAACTTTGTGTCCAGGTTTGGTGTAAAAGGACAATTTTGTCCTCAAAGTTAGAAAAATCAGGTTTCGGGGTCTCGAATGGGAATGGAGTCAACATAAAAGTTGCAGGGATCAACGAGATAAATCCAACTGAGCTAAAACACCAATTTCTTGGAATCGCGGATAACCCCCCAAGCTCACGCGAAGTCACTAAAAGACTCTCCATGAGTCCTATTAAATCAAAAGGCCTCTCGAAAAATCCCAGAGCTATATGAAAGCTATTCTAATCCCAAACTTTAACAAAATCTATTAATCTTACTTAAAGCTATCATGCGACTTAACTAGTGCTAGTTGAGGTCACTCGGGTCAGGGTCTTACATCCTCCACCCCTTAGGGTGTTTGGTCCTCCAAATGGAAAATAACTAACCTTAGGTAGTATATGAGGGTATTGCTTGTGGACTTGATCCCGTAGCTCCTACATTGCTTCCTCGGGTCCATGATTTTCCCAAAGCACTTTCACCCAATGAATTGTCTGAGTCCTCATCTCTTGTTCCTTAGTATCAATGATTTGAACAGGCTTCTCTACAGATGTGGCATTTTCCCGGATTTCCAACGGTTCATGACGGAGTATATGTAGTGGATCGGGGACGTACTTCTTCAACGTTGACTCATGGAAGACATTGTGTAACCCGCATTGCCAATCCTGCTCACGATATCATATGGCCCAATGTATCTCCTGGATAACTTGCCTTTCTGCCCAAATCTCAATGTTCCCCTAGCCGGTGATAACTTCAAGAAAACCTTGTCTCCTTCCTTGAACTGCAAGTCCCTTCTGTGAGAGTCTGCATAGCTTTTATGTTTACTCCGGGCTACCTTTAGACATTCTTGGATCAAGTTGACTTTATCACTAGTCTCACTCACTATCGTCGGCCCATGGAAAATGCGAACACCTACTTATTCCCAACACACTGGAGTTCTCACCTCCTGCCAAATAATGCCTTGAAAGGCGCCATTCCGGTCACGACCCCAGACCGGGCCATCGGGCCTAATCCGGGATCGCGACGGTTATTGTGATTGTGTATGATGGATGATGAATTAATTTAAACCCAAAACGTATACGAGTCTACCAAAGAATGCTACTCTTACACGCGATTTCCCACAGGTGTCCACGGCGAGGATATCACATCAACATGAATATTTCTTTATGTGCGGAAGCGTGTAGCAAATCTATTTCATACATTCATGTCCAAGATAACAAGATTAACACATATTTAATACCAGTATCAAAATGAGCAATGATCATTAGTGCTATAACCCCAAAAGAAAGTTAAGGTTTACAACAATATCGTTTAATTACATTGTCCCCAAAAATAGAGGCCAACAAAGGCCAATAAAATAAAGTATCAAGTTCCCAAAATAATTAATTAGTTTCTATCCCAAAATATTTCGCAGCTCAAGCACCCTAATGTCTAGACTACATCATCGGAGTGCCACTCAACTAAGCGATATTGTTCTCCGACCGCCTCCTCATGCTCCTCCTCTGGGAGACCGATAACGGGACCTGAGTACCAAAGCAAAGGGTCAAACACGACGGTTTGGCAGGTGGGTGAAAAGACATATCAATAAAGAAATTACCTTGGAAAACATTTAAACCTGTCAAAATAATGGTTATATAAAACGAGAGAATCATTTATTCAAATACATATGCAATATAAAACATGTAAGGTATCGAAGGAAACGTGAAACAAACAAGATGGCAACCACACATAGCTAAGTCCTCTATCACCGAAGTGACATGAGCATATCGGGATGTTGTCTCAGTCACCGAAGTGAGGAGATGCAACATGAGTAACATATACATATACATAATATAATACGGGACATAACCACGGTAGCGAACCGGGCATCGGGACAAGACCACGGTAATAACCGGGTGGCGGGATCCAACCTGCAGCTAGTGGGACGGGAAGGGGTCTCCAAGTCGGCGGATCAGACCGGCAAGGAAAGCCAAGCTTAGTGGTGCCGACTCATAGGTCAAATGACAAATCAAATCATGTATAAAATATATCAAGTGCATGTATGAAAACAGGCGGGACGGGATGCTCAAAGGCACAAGTATCATTTTATTCAGGCACGTATAAACGGGCTAGCAAAATGCTAAAATATACTTTCAATACTTTCGGGAATGATAAATCATAATTCGAGAAATTCGGGACAAGTGTCGAGATTCAAGATAAATCAAAATTCGAGAAATTCGGGACAAGTGTCGAGATTCAAGATAAATCATGTGGGTAAGGACCCCGTATGTCCATTGTAATAATAACTTGGTAGTCCTTGAGTTTGGAGACAATCCGGGCTCTTTATACACCTTAGGGATTTTCAAACTTTTAAATGAACTTCAAAACAAACGGGACCTCAAAAGAGATCCCAAGTACAATGTTAACCCTGAAGCATCGTACAACCTACTCAGTCACCGAAGGGGATAGGATTCACGATACCCAAACGTACAAACCTCGTGCATAGTTATAAAGGGGGTTTCCCGTTGTCCCGTACCGTTCAAGATTGAATTAGGTTAAGTTCTGATATAACCGGATTAATCTCAAAGAAATGTCGGGTCAAAAGATCTCACGATAAGTCAACTGAGTCCAATAAAAAGGTTAACCAAGTTCCACCTAAGTCCATTTAAGAATAGGATAAAAATCACTTCCCAGGAGAGATTCACAGTTGGCCCAGTCGATCCGGCCCTTGGCCAGTCGACCGTGCACACCTCAGGTCGACCCTTCTCACGAATGCCCGATTGACCGAGCCCTTGGCCGGTCGACCGGCAGTTGTAAATAAAAAGGAGGGAATAGTATTTTGGTCAGGTTCCAGAGAACCTGACCCCCGTGTGGCCGGTCGACCAAGCTCCCTGGTTGGTCGACCGCGTGAACTGCGTAACAGAACCCAGGTTCTGTTTTCTGCAGTGCAATGGCTAATTCATCAGAGACCCTGACCCCGTGTGGCCGGTCGACCGAGCTCCCTGGCCGGTCGACCGCGTGAACTGCGTAACAGAGCCCAGGTTCTGTTTTCTGCAGTGCAATGGGTCATTCATTTTTCCTTCCTTTTTCTTCATTCTTTTAAACCTGATTAGCAATCTAAATCATGGATAAAACAAGCTAACAAGATTCACTAATGTGCATTTATTTCAAGTCTAAACAAGCCATTAACATCACAAGACATAAGGTGAAATCATCAATGCATTTCATAAAACTCATTCAAAGCTAAAAATATCAAATCATCCACTTACCTTGGGTCTCTAATCAATGGAAAACAAGCTCCTAACCACACTTGCAAGCCAAGATCACAATCTCTACAAAAACCCCCAAAATAAACCCTAAAATGGGTCAAAACAATGAAGGAGAAGAGAAAGCTTTCAATAATGGAAAAGTAGCTTCTCTAAGGCTAGAAGAACACATATCTAAGAGATTAGGAAAAGTGTTTACTTGGAAGATCCTTTAATGGCAAGAACTAGCTCAATGAAGATCTTGGAGATGGTGGTTACTTACACAAATGCTGTCAATGGCAAGCTCTCAATGAGAGGAAGAGAGTGATGGTCCTCATTTCTCAAGAGAGTAAAGTTTGGTGGAGATTGATGAAGGAAAAGCAAGAAGAAGAAGAGAGGAAATGAAGAAAGAACCCTAGGTTGGCTGTTGTGCTGGAAAAGGGAAAAAGGGAGGGGATGAGCTCTCTTTTATAAGCAACACAAGTGGGCTCCACTAACTAGCAATCTTGTTGGGCTGAAATAGTAGTTCTTGATACCTCGGATGAAAACGACGAAGAAGGAAGAAATGATCGTCGAAATTTCTACTTTCCAAAAAGTATATGTTTCGCGGGTTTCGGGAATATTAAATTTTGGGTACAGATTTAGTGTAAAAAGACTGTTTTGCCCAAGAAGCTAGAAAAGTCGAGTTTCGGGATTCGGGACGGGAACGGGATCAACATGAAAGTTGAAGGGATTAACAGAATGAGTAAATCGGGATAATACTCTAAATCAAAAGAATCTCGAGTAATCCCCCAAGTACACATAAGTCATAAAAAGGAACCCCCAAAGGGCCCCACTAATTCCAAAGGTACTCAAAATTCCCAAAGCTATGACAAAGCTATTCTAAACCAACTAAACCAAAATCCACTAAACAAGTTCAAGACTAACACGCGACTTAATTAGTACTAATCGAGGTCACTCGGGTCGGGGTCTTACATCCTCCACCCCTTAGGATATTTGGTCTTCCAAATAAATTACAAAACTCACCTCAGGTAGGAGATGTGGGTACTTCTTTTGCACCTGGTCTCGCAGTTCCCATGTTGCCTCTTCCAGTCCATGATTCTCCCAAAGTACCTTTACCCACTGAATAGTCCGTGATCTCAATTCTTGTTCTTTGGTGTCGATGATCTAAATAGGCTTCTCGACATAAGTAGCATCTTCTCTGATCTCTAACTGCTCATGTTAGAGAACATGTGAAGGATCGGGGACGTACTTCTTCAACATAGATACATGGAAGACGTTGTGTATGCCGGAAAGCTCGGGTGGTAAGGCTAATCTATAAACCACGTCACCAATCTTGCTCACAATGTCATAAGGTCCAATGTATCTCCTTGACAATTTGCCTTTCTGCCCAAATCTCAAAGTTCCCCTAGTAGGTGATACCTTCAAGAAAACCTTGTCTCCATCTTTGAACTGTAAGTCCCTTCTGTGAAAATCTACATAACTCTTCTGTCTACTCCGGGCTACTTCCAGACGTTCCTGAATCTGCCTGACCTTGTCATTGGTCTCACTTACCATTGTTGGTCCATGGAAACTGCGGGTACCAACCTCTTCCCAACACACAGGTGTCCTACACCTCCTGCCGTACAATGCCTCAAAAGGCGTCATTCCAATGCTCGAGTGGTAGCTGTTGTTGTACGCGAACTCACACAATGGTAGGGTTTCATCCCATTGGGTCTTGAAGTCTAACACACAAGCACGAAGCATATCCTCAAGAGTCTGAATTGTCCTCTCTGACTGGCCATCTGTTTGCGGGTGATAAGCTGTACTGAACTGTAATCTTGTACCCATAGACTCATGTAGTGTTTTCCAAAATCTTGAGACGAATCTGCTGTCTCTATCAGATGTGATGGAAACTGGCTGACCATGTCTGCTGACAATCTCACTAACAAACAACTCTGCCAATGGTAGCATGTGCATCTTCTTTCCAGTCTTCATCGGGATGAAATGAGCTGACTTGGTGAGACAGTCTACAATGACCGAGATAACGTCATTTCCTTTGCTAGTCCTTGGTAATCCCGAAATGAAATCCATGGTTATATGCTCCCATTTCCATTCCGGAATCTCCAACGGTTGCAACAACCCTTGAGGCTTCTGGTGCTCTGCTTTAATCAACTGACATGTCATACACCAAGAAACAAACGCTGCTATCTCTCTCTTCATGTTATTCCACCAAAATCTGCCCTTCAAATTCTGATACATCTTCGTGCTGCCAGGATGCACAGAATACCTCGTACTGTGAGCTTCGGTCATGATATCATTCCTCAAATCTTCAATGTTTGGCACACACAGACGGTCACGAAAGTACAAAACTCCATCCAAAATGCGAAAGTCGGGACGATCTGCTATCTGCTCTGAAATCTTGGTCAACTCTGGGTCTTGCAACTGATTGTCTTTAATCTTCTGAATGAAGGAAGGCTCTGACATTGACATGTTAGCTAATAAAACACCCTTCTCTAGCAGCTGTAAATCTATTCCCAACTCCTCAAATTGCTCAAAGATACATGTGCCACTGAGATTTGCCATGCCCACTGATTTCCTGCTCAAAGCATCAGCAACTACGTTTGCTTTCCCCGGATGATATTTGATTGGAAAATCGTAATCCTTGATATACTCCATCCATCTTCTCTGCCTCATGTTCAATTCCTTCTGTGAAAACAAGTACTATAAGCTGCGGTGATCGAAGTGAACCTCAAATTTCTCTCCATAGAGATAATGTCTCCACATCTTCAATGCGAAAACAACCGCTGCTAACTCAAGATTATGTGTTGCATAGTTCTTCTCATGATCTTTCAACTGACGGGATCCATAAGCTATAACTTTCCCTTCCTGCATTAACACGCACCCAAGTCCAATGTTCGAAGCATCGGTAAAGATAGTGAAACCGCCGCTTCCGGATGGCAAAGTAAGGATTGGTGCTGTGGTTAATCTCTTCTTAAGCTCTTGGAAACTATCTTCACACTTGTCTGACCACACATATGGCACATTCTTCCTTGTCAACTTCGTCAAAGGTGACGCAATCGACGAAAATCCCTGTACGAACCTCCGATAATAGCCTGCCAATCCTAGAAAGCTTCTGATCTCTGACACATTCTTCGGTCTTTCCCACTGTACTACTGCCTCAATCTTGGATGGATCTACTGACAAGCCTTCTCTGGAGATAATGTGCCCCAAAAACGCTACTTGTTCTAGTCAAAATTCACACTTATTGAGTTTTGCATACAACTGGTTCTCTCTCAAAAGCTGCATAGTTATTCTCAAGTGCTCTTCACGCTCTTCTTTGGTCTTGGAGTACACCAAAATGTCATCAATGAACACCACTATAAACTGATTTAGGTACTCTACGAATATCTTGTTCATCAATGCCATGAACACTGCTGGTGCATTTGTTAATCCAAATGGCATCACCAAAAACTCATAGTGCCCACATCTTGTCTGGAAAGCTGTCTTCAATACATCTGACTCTCTGACTCTAAGCTGGTGGTACCAGATCTCAAATCAATCTTCGAAAAGTAAGAAGCACCTTGTAACTGATCAAACAGTTCATCTATCCTTGGCAATGGATACTTGTTCTTGATGGTCAGTTGGTTCAATCTTCGGTAGTCAATACACATTCTCATGGAACCATCCTTCTTCTTGACGAACAATACTGGAGCTCCCCATGGTGAAACACTAGGTCTTACAAAACCTTTGTCCAACAATTCTTGCAATTGTGTTTTCAATTCTCCCAATTCCGCTGGAGCCATTCTATAAGGTACAATGGATATTGGAGCAGTCCCTGGTAATAGCTCGATAGTGAAATCAATCTCTCTAATGGGTGGTAGACCCGGAATCTCATCCGGAAAAACATCCGGGAATTCCCAAACAATTGGGATATCCTCCACCCCTTGGGACTGTTTATCCTCTGTGATAAACGCCAAATAGGCCTCACATCCACCTTTCAGAAGTCTATCAGCCTTCAACGCTGAAATAAACCCTGTACTGGGATTACTCCTATCTCCTCGAAACAGTACCCCTGCTGGTGTCTCTTCTAATTTGAAGGTGAGGGTTTTATAGAAACAATCCATTGTAGCATGGTACCCTGCTAACCAATCCATCCCTAGGATGACATCAAAATCGAACATCTCCAATAAAATGAGATTCGCTGGTAACTCTAACTCTCCTATCATGACTGAACAACTAGGGTAAAAAGTCCTACATATAACTTCTTTACCTATGGGGGTAGTCACAGTCAATAAGAAATCCATATCTCTAGCATGCATATCAATCATCTTTGCAAATCTGGGAGAGATAAAAGAGTGGGTAGAGCCAGGGTCAAACAAAACCCTAGCTTGGAATCCACAAACAAGAAGTGTACCTTCCATTACATCTCCTGCTGCCTCTGCATCAGCTCTGTTGACTGCATATATCTGTCCCCTCTGTTGTGGCCTATTCTGAGCCTGCTGTGGCCTGCCTTGTTGTGCATTCCTATTCTGTTGTGAAGGACGCTGATTCTGATTCTGCCCTTGCTGACGGGCTTGCTGCTGCTGCTGTGGTACTTGTTACTGTAGGGTGAAAGTCCGGGATCCTAACCAAAACAACTAGTCACAAGATGATTTACCAAACAAGATGCGGAAGCTAACAAGAGAAATCACCACAAGCATACAATCTTACACAAAGATTTATAGTGGTTCGGCTTCAATGCTTACATCCACTACCGGCTTGTGTTCCAACACCCCACCGGATTTCCACTATTTATGCTTTTCAAAAAGGCTAAGCAATAACCTTTACAATGATGATTTTCTAGGTTAATCAACAACCTATTAATGTGCTTTTCTAGGCTAAGCAATAACCTTTACAAGATGCTTTTCAAAGGCTAAGCAATAACCTCTACAATGTGCTTTTCTTAGGCTAAGCAATAACCTTAACAAGATAAAGATTTCTTCTCAAAGAAGTGTCTACATAAACACTCAAAGAGATACAATTTAAGCTCAAAATATTTGCCTCTAGATAGGCTGATATGAAAGTTTAAATCAAGAACAAAACATACACAAACAAATAGCAAAGGTGTGTGCTCAAAGTGTATGAATGCTTACTTCAATCATTTTCTAAAAAGAAGCTCACAAATGAATGCTTGATGCATTTGAAAATCTAAACATTGAAAATGATGATTGAAGTTATAAACCAATCACATGTAGAAATCAAACAACTTGGAAAGACATGTTACACAAGTTGTATGATGTTTTAAAGTTTAAAAACACATGTAATTGGGATGAGGATGTTTGCAAAACAAACTAGAATTCCAAGGTTATATTGTGTTTGCAAAACATCTCAACTAAGGCTAGAAATCATGCAAATATGAAATTACAAAGATTTGAACATGCATGAATTTAAATGGAATGAAAATCAAAGTTAACTTAAAAGATATACCTCTTTAAATCTCAAACATTTGATTTCCAATTAGCCTCTAGCTATCCTAGCTTATCCCTCTTCTTTAGGCTTCAAAATGGTTCAAAAATTGCATCCCAACAGCCATTTTAAAGAAAGGAAAAGAAAGGCTTTTTATACAAAAAACAGCCCAACGGCTAGTTGGCCCGGTCGACCTCAAGCCCACGCGGTCGACCGGGTCCAACGGTCATATGGCCCAACGGCTATAAGCCCGGTCGACCGGCCCAACTGCGCGGTCGACCGGCCACACAGGTTCTGACAGAAAATCCTGGATTTTTCAGAACCTGTTTCTAGTGTACGCGGTCGACCTCATGGGAGGCGCGGTCGACCGGCTACACTGGCCTGAGCAGAGTTCAGTAGAATTTTTGAAAAAGTGATTTATTGAAAAATGAACTCTTAGCCAATATGATTTATGCATACTAAAGGATTCTAAAACTGGAGTCTGTATGCAAAACAAGAACCTCGAATCCAAACTCGATTTTTCAAAATCATGCACGAAGAACTTAGGTTTTCAAAAATACAATTTGAGTTCTAAAAACATGCAAGATGAAGTCTTTGAAAAACAATGGCTTTTTCAAGTCTGAGGTCCGGGTTTCAAGGTCCAGACTAAGCTGAACGTGTGTGTGATCAGAGACTGAAATAGATAGTGCTTTCCATCAAATTAGCAATACAAAAATCCTAACATAGGGGTCTAGCTTGGTTCTGCACAACCATTGCATCCTAAGGTGGTGCTGGACGCGGTGCTCCCTGCTGCTGCTGATTCTGCCTATTCTGTCTTGGGCAGTCTCTCATCTGATGGGCCATAGAACCACATCTGAAACATGCCCCTGTGATGGTACGACATTGAGCACTCTCATGGTTCTTCCCACAATGTGTACAAACCAAGGGATTCTGCACATTCTGCTCTTGCCTCTGCCTCTTGTGCTGGTGGTTCCTCTACTAGTTGTTCTGTTGCTGCTGTTGTCCTTTGCCTTGGAGTCTGAGGATCTTGTTGTGGAAGTTCTCAAACTTGTAAGCCCCTCTTGACTGTATCTTCGAAGGTTGTAGGTGGTACAACCCCGGTAGCATCCCTCTCTATGATGGGATTCAGTCCTTCGAGGAACTTAACTATCTTCTTCTCCACTGTGTCCACTAGCTCTGGAGCATACCTTGACAATCTCTCGAATTTTTGAAGATATTTGAGGACTGTCATATTTCCTTGGACAAGCTGTTGAAACTCTACTGCTTTCTGCCTCTTGATATGAGTGGGCACATACTTGTCTCCAAATTGTCTCTTGAAACTAGCCCCATGCTACTGCATCTGCCATGTGCCTGTATTCTTCTCTAACTGTCTTCCACCAGATATCTGCTAAACCGATGAAGAGAGATGTTGCAAACTGGACCCGTTCTTTTCCTGTGCACTGAAAGATCTCAAAAATGTTCTCTGTGTGCTCCAGCCAATCATCTGCAGCTAAGGGATCCTCTGTCCCAAAGAATTCTTTCGGGCCTCATTTTCTAAACTTCTCAAACAAAGCATTTGGGTCATGCTCCCTCTGATTGATAATGATGGCGGGTTGAGCTTGCACAGGCTCGGGCCTTCTCTGTAACACCTCTAAAAGTTGCCTTTGCATACCTGCCAACTCCCAGGCATGATCCTCATCCTTTTTCAGCATATGTTCTTGTAACCTGGTTTGATTCTCATTAGCCTATCGTTGTTGATCTAACATAGCCTGCATCATTCTTTGAAATTGATTTTGTATGGTATTGTCGGGAATATCCTCTTGGACTGGCCCTGTATGCTCACTGTTACTTGCCGTGGGATTGCCGTTTACTGTCCTTTTTCAAGGTGGCATAATGCTGCAAAACAATTTGTTAGCACAAGATAATACAATAAGGGTCACACAACGCTCACACGATACTAACTAACGAAAACTCTAACGAATCCTCGCCACGCCCTTAGGATTTCTAGTTTCTTTTAATTGCTTGAAACACGTCTCTCTCTGATACCAGTCTGTTGTGATCCTGGACCGGGCCATCGGGCCTAATCCGGGATCGGGACAGTGATTGTGATTGTGTATGATGGATGATGAATTAATTTAAACCCAAAACGTATACGAGTCTAGCAAAGAATGCTACTCGTAAACGCGAGTTCCCACAGGTGTCCGCGGCGAGGATATCACATTAACATGAATATTTCTTTATGTGCGGAAGCGTGTAGCAAATCTATTTCATACATTCATGTCCAAGATAACAAGATTAACACATATGTAATACCAGTATCAAAATGAGCAATGATCATTAGTGCTATAACCCCAAAAGAAAGTTAAGGTTTACAACAATATCGTTTAATTACATTGTCCCCAAAAATAGAGGCCAACAAAGGCCAATAAAATAAAGTATCAAGTTCCCAAAATAATTGGTTAGTTTCTATCCCAAAATATTTCGCAGCTCAAGCACCCGAATGTCTAGACGACATCATCGGAGTGCCACTCAACTAAGCGATATTGTTCTCCGACCGCCTCCTCATGCTCCTCCTCTGGGAGACCGATAACGGGACCTGAGTACCAAAGCAAAGGGTCAAACACGACGGTTTGGCAGGTGGGTGAAAAGACATATCAATAAAGAAATTACCTTGGAAAACATTTAAACCTGTCAAAACAATGGTTTCATAAAACGAGAGAATCATTTATTCAAATACATATGCAATATAAAACATGTAAGGTATCGAAGGAAACGGGAAACAAACAAGATGGCAACCACACATAGCTAAGTCCTCTATCACCGAAGTGACATGAGCATATTGGGATGTTGTCTCAGTCACCGAAGTGAGGAGATGCAACATGAGTAACATATACATATACATAATATAATACGGGACATGACCACGGTAGACCTTGGCCGATCAATCGCGCACACTGCGGTCCCGGTCGACCTGAGGAGGTCAGGTCGACCCTTCTCACAAATGCACGATCGACCGAGCCCTTGGCCGGTCGACCGGCAGTTGTAAATAAAAAGGAGGGAATAATGTTTTGGTCAGGTTCCAGAGAACCTGGCCCCCGTGTGGCCGGTCGACCGAGCTCCCTGGCCGGTCGACCACGTGAACTGCGGAACAGAACCCAGGTTCTGTTTTTTGCAGTGCAATAGCTAATTCATCAGAGACCCTGACCCCGTGTGGCCGGTCGACCGAGCTCCCTAGCCGGTCGACCGCGTAACTGTGTAACAGAACCCAGGTTCTGTTTTCTACAGTGCAATGGGTCATTCATTTTTCCTTCCTTTTTCTTCATTCTTTTAAACCTGATTAGCAATCTAAATCATGGATAAAACAAGCTAACAAGATTCACTAATGTGCATTTATTTCAAGTCTAAACAAGCCATTAATATCACAACACATTAGGTGAAATCATCAATGCATTTCATAAAACTCATTCAAAGCTAAAAATATCAAATCATCCACTTGCATTGGGTTTCTAATCAATGGAAAACAAGCTCCTAACCACACTTGCAAGCCAAGATCACAATCTCTACAAAAACCCCCAAAATAAACCCTAAAATGGGTCAAAACAATGAAGGAGAAGAGAAAGCTTTCAATAATGGAAAAGTAGCTTCTCTAAGGCTAGAAGAACACATATCTAAGAGATTAGGAAAAGAGCTTACTTGGAAGATCCTTTAATGGCAAGAACTAGCTCAATGAAGATCATGGAGATGGTGGTTACTTACACAAATGCTATCAATGCCAAGCTCTCAATGAGAGGAAGAGAGTGACGGTCCTCATTTCTCAAGCGAGTAAAGTTTGGTGGAGATTGATGAAGGAAAAGCAAGAAGAAGAAGAGAGGGAATGAAGAAAGAACCCTAGGTTGGCTGTTGTGCTGGAAAAGGGAAAAATGGAGGGGATGAGCTCTCTTTTATAAGCAACACAAGTGGGCTCCACTAACTAGCAATCTTGTTGGGCTGAAATAGTAGTTCTCGAGACCTCGGATGAAAACGACGAAGAAGGAAGAAATGATCGTCGAAATTTCTACTTTCCAAAAAGTATATGTTTCGCGGGTTTCGGGAATATTAAATTTTGGGTATAGATTTAGTGTAAAAAGACTGTTTTGCCCAAGAAGCTAGAAAAGTCGAGTTTCGGGATTCGGGACGGGAACGGGATCAACATGAAAGTTGAAGGGATTAACATAATGAGTAAATCGGGATAATACTCTAAATCAAAAGAATCTCGAGTAATCCCCCAAGTACACGTAAGTCATAAAAAGGAACCCCCAAAGGGTCCCACTAATTCCAAAGGTATTCAAAATTCCCAAAGCTATGACAAAGCTATTCTAAACCAAGTAAACCAAAATCCACTAAACAAGTTCAAGACTAATACGCAATTTAATTAGTACTAATCGAGGTCACTCGGGTCGGGGTCTTACAACTCCAATACTCAAATGGTAACTATTATTGTAGGAGAACTCGCAAAGTGGCAAAGTCTCATTCCATTAGGTCTTGAAGTCTAACACAAAAGCACGGAGCATATCCTCTAGAGTCTGAATCGTCCTCTCTAATTGGCCATCAGTCTATGGGTGATAAGCCGTACTGAATTGTAGCTTCGTACCCATGGATTCGTGCAGTGTCTTCCAGAACCTCGAGACGAATCTACTGTCTCTGTTGGAAGTGATGGAAACTGGTTGTCCATGACGACTAACGATCTCGTTGACGAACAACTCCGCAAGAGGAAACATGTGCATCTTCTTTCCTGTCCTCATGGGAATGAAATGTGCTGGCTTGGTAAAGCGATCCACGATGACCCATACTGCATTATTGCCTCTGTTGGTCCTCGGTTGTCCCGAAACAAAATCCATGGTGGTGATGTATTCCCATTTCCATTTCGAGATCTCTAACGGTTGCAATAACCCTGGAGGCTTTTGGTGCTCTGCTTTTATCAACTGAAAAGTCATACAATGGAAGACAAATGCTGCAATCTCTCTCTTCATGTTGCTCCACCAAAATTTTCCCTTCAAGTTCTAGTACATCTTTGTGCTACCAGGATGCATGGAATACTTCGTATTGTGAGCCTCTGTCATGATGTCATTTCTCAAGTCTTCAATGTTAGGCACGCATAGACGATCATGATAGTACAAGCCTCCATCCACAAGACGAAAATCGGGATGCTCTACTATATGCTCTGAAATTCTTGCCAACTTTGGGTCTTGCAGTTGATTATCCTTGATTTTCTGAATGAAAGAAGGCTCAGAGACTGATATATTGGCTAACACCACACCCTTCCTTAGCAGCTGTAGATCTACCCCCAACTCTTCCAACTGCTGAAAGATACAAGTACCACTTAGATTTGCCAAGCCTATTGTTTTTCTGCTCAAAGCACTGGCAACTATATTCGCTTTCCCAGGGTGGTTCTTTGATATATTTCATCCATCTTCTTTGCGTCATGTTCAGCACTTTTTGAGAAAACAAGTATTGTATGCTGCGGTGGTTGGAGTGGACTTCGAACTTCTCTCCATAAAGGTAGTGTCTCCACATCTTTAGTACAAAAATGACCGCTGCCAACTTAAGAACATGCGTTGCATAGTTCTTCTCATGATCTTTCAACTGCCAGGATCCGTATGTAACAACTTTCCCATCTTGCATTAACACACAACCCAGTCCTATATTTGAAGCATCGATAAAAATGGTGAAACTGCCGCTTCCGGATGGTAAAGTAAGGATCGGTGCCGTAGTCAATCTTGTTTTCAGCTCTTGGAAACTGCCTCACACTGGTCTGTCCATACAAATGGTGCATTCTTCTTGGTCAACTTTGTCAATGATGACGCAATTGATGAAATTCCCTGAACAAACCTCCGGTAATAACATGTCAATCTAAGAAAAATTCTGACTTCTGAAGCATTTCTCGGTCTTTCCCAATTCACAACTGCCTCGATCTTGGTTGGATCCACTGACAATCCTTCTTTGGAGATGATGTGCCCCAAAAATGCTACTTGTTCGAGCCAAAATTCGCACTTACTGAGCTTTGCATACAACTGGTTGTCTCTTAGAAGTTACAGTGCTATCCTCAAATGCTCTTCATGTTCTTCTCTTAACTTGGAGTACACCAAAATATCGTCAATACACCACTGTGACCTGATCCAGATACTGTGCAAATATCTTGTTCATAAAGGCATGAATGCTGCCGGTGCGTTAGTCAGTCCAAATGGCATTACTAGGAATTCATATTGTCCATATCTTGTCCGAAAAGCTGTCTTCGGTACAGCTGACTCTCTAACTCTCAGTTGATGGTAACCGGATCTCAAGTCAATCTTTGAGAAATGGGCAGCACCTTGCAACTAATCGAACAGTTCATCTATCATTAGTAATGGGTATTTGTTATTTATGGTCACTTGGTTCAATCTCCAGTAATCGATGCACATCCTCATCGAACCATCTTTCTTTTTGACAAACAAAACCAGAGCTCCCCATGGCGAAATGCTAGGTCTAACAAAACCTTTGTCTAACAATTCTTGCATTTGTATCTTCAATTCTCCCAATTCCGCCGAAGCCATCTTATAAGGTGCAATAGAAATCGGAGCGGTCCCTCATAATAACTTAATGATGAAATCAATTTCTCTGATGGGTGGCAATCCTGGAATCTCTTATGGAAAAACATCCGGGAATTTCCAAACAACAGGGATCTCCTCCACCCCTTGGGACCGTTCATCCTTCCTTGATAAACGCCAAATAAGCGTCACATCCACTTTTCAAAAGCTATCGGCCTTCAATGCTGAGATAAACCCTGCACGAGGATTCATCCTCTCTCCTTGAAACATCACTCCTGCTGGTATCTCCTCTAGTTTAAATGTGAGGGTCTTATGGAGACAATCCATCGTGGCATGGTACCCTGCCAACCAATCCATCCCTAGGATGATGTCGAAGTCATTCATCTCCAATAAAATGGGCTTTGCTGGTATCACCACTTCTCCTATCTTAATTGCACAACTAGGGTAAGAAGTTCTACACTCAACTTGTTTACCTACTGGAGTAGCCACGGTCAAAATAAACTCAAGTTCTCTAGCATGCACATCAATCAACTTAGAAAATTCAAGAGATAGAAATGAATGTGTAGAGCCAGGGTCAAACAAAACCTTAGCTTCAAATCCACAGATAAAGAGTGTACCTTCCACTATGTTGCCTGCCGCCTCTGCATCAACCCGATTGACTGCGTAAAGTTGTCCTCGTTGATGTGACATGTTTTGAGTTTGCTGATGATTACCTTGTGGTGCATTCCTATTCTATTGCTGAGGACGCTTGTCGCGACCCCAGACCGAGGCCGCGGCGGTTAATTAAAAATTTTGAAAGATTTAAAGACCTCCCACAGGTTCCCGCGGTGAGGGTTCCAAGCAAACACGCATGGAACAACCCACTCACACGATCAAGTATGCGGAAGCGCATGGCAAATCACATCTTATCATATCATGTCACAATAGGAAACATAATGACATCAAGACATAATATCAGAATGAAACATAACAAGGCATTCCCATAATTCAAGTTGTAAAGTTAACAAAATAAGTTAAGTTATTACACTTCCCAATAAGAGGCCAACATAGGCCAATACAATACCAAAAGTATATCCAAAAATCCCAAAAAGTGATCCAACGGAACTCATGCACCACCCCAACGTCTAGATGACGTCATCGGGTTGCCACTCACGGGCTAGGTTGGGCCCAACGGCCTCCTCCTGGCACTCCTCCTCAAAGGGAGGGTCTCCTGCACCTGGTCACCAACATACAAGCATCAAACACAACGGTTTGGCAAGAAATCATTTTTTAGTGAAAGCATGTAAAACATCGTTTAATCAAGAACATAAAGAAATACTTTGCTGAACGTAAAACAATACTTACGAAACACTTTCTAAATCGAAGACAAACTAGCATGAATGCATACATATATATCATGAATAGTAAATCCACATAGAGCCCATCCTTTCTCTATCATTTATAATGAAAAGA
Organism: Camphora micrantha; assembly: GCA_003546025.1. Classification (NCBI taxonomy): domain Eukaryota; kingdom Viridiplantae; phylum Streptophyta; class Magnoliopsida; order Laurales; family Lauraceae; genus Camphora; species Camphora micrantha. The sequence continues at coordinate 12,457,891 of QPKB01000010.1, forward strand.
GCAAGCACGCACGACAAGCACGAGTATACATAATATAGCACGACACAATTCCCACAAAAACGGGATTTCCGGCCGCGGAACCGGACACGCACGATGTGTAATAAATACACTACTAATCTACAGTTAGTTCACATGTTTAAGGACCCCCAGACAGTGGATCAGACTGAAAGGGCAGTCCAAGCTCTGTGGTGTTCACTTGAGTTCATGAATGCACAAAACACGCTAAACACGATTCAAACATATCGAAATTAAAGGGGGAAATCACTTGTCACGACAAGACAAGGCACGACTAGCACAATGCATAAATATATATGCTCACAACTTATAGAAGTGATCCCCATTTGATACTTGAAACACATCTTGAAACACATCTTGCAACGAGCTTAAAGACTTGACTTCAAACCGAGTATACGACAAAGCTTACGGTCTTAAATCCACTTTCAAAACACGATAATTTTATAAAGTACAAGCTTAGGCAATTCATTGGCCATTGGTTGATTGGAACTCTATTATTGAATTACATGGATTGGTGTCCCCGAAGTTAGTATAAAGCATGGATTTCCATTCACACAATGTCCACTTAAAGTCCTTAATATAGCCTAGTTTTCAAATTTTAAAAGAAAAAGCAAATGGGCAAAACTCAGCTTAAAACAGTAAAAATCCAGTGTGCCCGGTCGACCGCGCCCTTGGCCGGTCGACCGCGTACACTGTGAGCCCGGTCGACCGGCCAAGTCCCGGTCGACTCAAAGTTGTAACTTTTAATTCATGCACAGTGTTTTGGTCAGGTTCCAGAGAACCAGACCCTGTGTCGCCGGTCGACCGCGCCCCTTGGCCGGTCGACCGCGTGAACTGCAAAAACAGTAAATCCCGCAGTTCAGCAGGTCATCCAACTGGGACCAATTCCTGTGTCCCCGGTCGACCGCGCCCCTTGGCCGGTCGACCGCGCACACTGCGGAAATCAGAACTCAGTTCAGATTTCTGCAGTGCACTGGTCCTCTTTCATTCCTTTCTTTTCTACAATCTTTCCAACCTAATTAGCAAACTAAATACATGCATATACATGCTATCAAGGCTCACATTTGGGCATTCATTTCATACTAAAACAAGGCATTAACTTAGCAACCCATTTCAAAATCCTTGAAACCTTTACTTAACAAAACAAATCCAAACTTCAACAAAAGCAAGACTTGACTAAAAGATATGAAATCTGAATGTTTGGAAAGCTATTAAACATGCTTGCATTATCTAAAGTAAGATCATAACATGAAAAACCAAGTAAATCAAGACATTTATACCAAATCACAAATCCATGAACCCATATGCATATCAACTTAAATAGATCACTTGCCTTAGCCAAATGAACACAAGTTCTTTCTTCAAGCACTCCAAACCAAAGGTCAAGCCAAGAACTACAAAATCCCATGAAAAATCCATTCAAAACTCACCCAAAAACACAACCAAGCAACCCATTAAGAAATAGGTGCTATAGGTTAGAAAAACATGCTCTTTAGGAATGGAAAGAACTCTATTGAAGAGATGGATTGTAGATCTTACCTAGAGGTGCCCAAACGAAATGCAAAGAGAGAAATGAAGATCTCTTCCAACAAGAAACTTCAAGAAAATGGTACCAATAGCAAGCTTGAGATGAGAGGAAGAAGATGATGGTCTTAGTGTTTCATTTGGAGTCTCCTAGCTCAAGCAATCATGAAGAGAAGGAGAAGAGAAAAAGAGGGTTTTCTTTCAATCTAGGGCAAGGAAAAATTGCAGAGATTCTATTGTGGAGATGGGGAAAGGGAAAGGGGAAAGTGACTTAAGTGCTTGCAAGTGGGTCCCCTTTAGTGCAAAACTTGCATGAGTCAAACATGATCTTATGGGCCTCGAATGAAGTCGACGAAGAAGGATAAAACGATCCTCGAAATATCTAGTTTTCAAAAAGTATATTTTCGACATAGTTTTGGGATCTTGAAAATTGTGTCCAGATTTGAGTGTGAAAAGGCTATTTTACCCTATTGGCCAAAACTTGAGTTTCTAGGCTTCAAACACAAATGAGCTAAACATGAAACTTGCACATAATCATAAAACCAATCAAATGAGATGAAAATCACGATTCACACAAAACCAAACACAATCTTCCCATGCTTGCACGTACACCCAGGCCTTCCTGAGTGAGCCTAATAAACACTAAACGTTCTCGAACTCCCCCAAAGCTATAACCACGACCAAAACTAATCACATTCTAACCCACGATCACTAAACCCAAATCAAGACTAAGCACACACTAAACAAACACTATTGGGTTAATCCTGGGTTGGGGTTTGACAACGCTGATTTTGATTCTACCCTTGGTAACGGGCCTGCTGTTGCTGCTGTGGTCTATACTGCTGCTATGGTGCTTGTTGCATAGGTGGCCTTACTTGGTTCTGAGCAACTGGTGCATTCTGAGGTGGTGTTGGACACCGTGCTCCTTGTTCTTGCTGATTCTGCTTGTTACCTTGCCCACCGAGTCTTGGGCAATCCCTCATCTGATGATTCATCGAACCACAACTGAAGCATGCTCCCGTTTTAATACGGCGATTCTTGCAACAGTGGATACGGACCAGTGGGTTTTGAACATTCTGATCTTACCTCTACCTCTTGTTCTGCTGGTTCCTCTGTTAGTGGTTCGGTTGGTGAGCTTGACTATTTCCCTGAATTCAGAGGATCTTGTTGTTTAAGTTTTCAAACTTATATGCTCTCTTGACTGCCTCTTTAAATGTCAAAGATGGCACAACTCCCGTGGCATCCCTCTCTATGATTTGGTTAAGTCCCTTAAGGAACTTGGTTATAGAACTCCACTGTATCTATCAACTCCGGAGAATATCTGGAAAACCTCTCAAACTTGGTGAGGTACTCAAGGACGGTTATATTTTCCCGTACGAGTTGCTGGAACTTGATTGCCTTCTGCCTCTTCACATGTGTGGGCACATACTTGTCTCCAAACTGTCTCTTGAAGTTACCCCATGCTTCAGCATCTGCCACTTCCCTATATTCTGCCCTGACTATCTTCCACCATATATCAGCTAGGCATGTGAACATGGACACTGCAAGTAACACTTGTTGTCTTCCCGTGCATCGGAAGACTTTAAAAATATTCTCTGTATGCTCTAGCCAATCATCTGCAGACAGTGGGTCCTCTTGTCCTGTGAATTCTTTTGGGCCTCTCTTGCGAAAACGTTCGAACAAGGCATTTGGAGCAATCTCCCTTTGATTGATAACAATCTCTGGGCCTGGTGGTTGAGTTGGAACCTATTCAGGCCTCCTTTCCAACACTTCCAACAACTGGTTTTGCATTTATGCCATTTCACTAGCATGGTCTTCGTCCTTCTTGGCCATTTGCTCTTTATGTCTAGCTTGATTTTCATTAGCATGTGCTTGAAGCCTGGCTTGGTTCTCATTTTCCTGACGCTGTTGTTCAAGCATAACCTGCATCATCTGCTGAAATTGATTCTGCATGGTGTGATCAGGAGGGTTCTCCTCGCTTGGCTCAGCTTGGTTACTATTGCTTGTTGTGGGAATGCCGCTCACGGGTCGCACGAGGTGGCATAATGCTTCAAAACAAGATGTTGGCCCATAAAAATCAAGTATAGGGTCACACATTGTTCACACGATTCTGACTAACGAAGGTATAATGAATCATCGCCACGTCCTTAGGATTTCTAGTTTCTTTTAATCGCTGGAAACCCGTCTTGCTCTGATACCAGTCTGTTGCGACCACGGACCGGGTCACCAACTAAATCCAGGATCGGGACGATGATAGATACAAAATGGTAATGATGCCAAGTGCATTTGTTCATATGGCAGCTATGTACATGGATTTAGAAAGGACATAGTATCATCCGTGCACGTGATTTCCCACAGGTTTCCGTGGTGAGGATATCACATTCACTCAAATCACTCACAACTAAGATGCGGAACCGTGTAGCAAATCAAATTGGTAAATCCATTCCATAATACAAGACTGATAAGTGATAGCACACATATTAAAACATAATATCAGAGTGAGCAATGATCATAAGGCATCCCCAAAGCATACAATTAATCACTACAACAAATTGCACTTTTCCCGACACTATTTGCCGACGTAATGAAAATATGCATTGGCAAAAGTCTTATTTCCAACGCATATTTGGACTGCGTTGGCAAAAGTCACATAAATTGCTACTTTTACCGACGCAAGTAAGACCGCGTTGGCAAAAGTTGTAGTAACGATATTGGCGCCAACAAAAAATACCCCCAAAAGAGAGGGAAAGTTTTGCTAACGCGTGTTTTTCTAAAGCCGACGCAATAATGCGTTGGTAATTATCTTGCCTACTGGCGACGCACAGGTACGCGTTGGGAAAGCTCTGAGTTTTTATTCGCACCATTGCCGACGCATGAGTTACATCCACAAAACCCCATATATGACAAACTTACCTTTGCTGACACTATTTTCCAACGTAGTGAAAATTTGTGTTGGCAAAAGTCACAAAAAATTGCTACTTTTACCGATGCAAGTAAGACTGTGTTGGCAAAAGCTATGGAAAACCTTTTCCGACACTATTTGCCGACGCAGTGAAACTTTGCATTGGTAAAAGTCTGATTTCCAACGCATATTTGGACTGCGTTGGCAAAAGTCACAGAAAATGCTGCTTTTACCGACGCAAGTAAGACCGCGTTGGCAAAAACTATGGAAACCACATTGGCGCCAACAAAAAAAAAAAAAAAAAACTCAAAAGAGGGATAGTTTTGTCAACGCGTGTTTTTCTAATGGCGACACAATAATGCGTTGGCAATTATCTTGCATACCGGCGACGCACAGGTGTTCGTTGGGAAAGGTTTGAGTTTTTATTCACACCATTGCGGATGCATGTGTTGAGTCCGTAAAGCCCCATCTTACCTTTCCCGATAAAAATTTCCGACGCAGTGAAAATTTGCGTTGACAAAAGTCACAGAGAATTGCTGCTTTTACAAATGCAAGTAAGACCGCGTTGGCAAAAGTCGTGGAAAAACTTTCCTGATACTAATTGCCGACGCAGTGAAAATTGGTGTTGGCAAAAGTCTTTATTTCCGATGCATATTTGGATTGCGTTGGCAAAAGTTACAAAGAATTGCTACTTTTTACCAACATAAGTAAGACCGCGTTGGCAGAAGTTATGAAAAACATACATTGGCTCCAGCAAAGATTTCCCCCAAAAGAGTGTGAAAGTTTTACCAACGCATGTTTTCCTGCTGGCGATGCAATAATGCGTTGACAATTATTTTGCCTACTGGCGATGCACATGTCTGCATCCGCAATGCCCCATTTAGTAAAATTCTTTTTTGCCAAAATAATATGAGCAATCCGTTTTAATCGCTTTGATTTATTTCTAATTCTCTTCCTGTTTTATGTTTTTTTTTTTAATATAAATTTTAGGGCAACTATCACTATAAGAATTTACATTTTTGCCAGCATTTTTTTCCGACGCAATCATTAAACGTCAGGAAAAGTATAACTTTTAATGACGACCAAATTTATTTCGCCGGTAAAAGAAAGAGTTTTTCCGACAACATATTTTTGCCGGCAAAGGTTCAATTTTCTCTAGCGACTTCTTTTTTTGCCCGCAAAGATTAATGTTTGACTGGCCTGCCAAATTCAATGCCATTTATTTTATTTTTAACGGCACATAAATTGCTTAATTTTTTTTCTAATAATTTCTTTACAATGCTTTTGCCTGGAAATTAATTACGCCGGAAAATGTTTTATTTATGAGACCGGATCTCCTTTTTGGAGGAAACAAGGGTTTAATGTTCCGGCCAATTGGAGAGTGCCATGTGTAAGAAATGCCAAGTCACACAAGGACCCCTCAACGGCTTCCTTTAAAAAAAAAAACAATAAAAGAGAGTGGCTTTTTTTACAAATAAAAAAAATTGGGCCCTAATCGTCCATTCCTTTCCTCTCATAGAACCCTCAGCCGCAGACTCAGACGGTGAGGGAAAGAAGCTGAGGGCAGCGATAGGAAGCCGGTGGTGTAGAGGGCGGAGCTCCCGCTACTGGACGACTTGTTTGGAAGTAAATGGTTAAAATGTTGATTGAAGAATACATGTGGCTTCAAATTGTTCAATGCTATCATAACAGGTTGGGATTTGAATATTTTTCAGATAATAATGGTATTGATTTTTTTTTATTGGCTATTTCTTAAATTTGACTCTAACAACTACCCTCATATTCTCACAGGCCCTCTTATTGAACCCATCTCGCTGATTCACCCAACCGTCATCGCCTACCCATCATCGTCTTTTTTCAATGTATTTTCTTTTCACTGTGAATGCAATTGACATCTATCTGTTTGTAAAAATTCCTAAGAGACTATTATCTGTTAGTAAATTCCTTAAAAACTACTATTTGTTTGTTGAAATGCCTCACAAGGAGTTTGCTATGCCAAGAAGGACAACATTTTCTTTTTCTATAAGTTGAAATGTTACTATATGAAAAGTGAAATGCTTGAGAAAGGAACCAAAATCTGTATGAACAAAGTTTAGTTTTTTTTTTCTTCTTTTTTGTTTTTTTTGTGATAGTACTCTTCATTTATTTTATTTCTATCCATCATTTTAATAAACTTGTTTGTAACCAAGATGTTGATATGTTTTTAAGTATAGGAATGTCTTTGTAGGGCAATAGGGCATCCTTTTATAAGGGTCTCAAAGTAATTCACAAATTTTGTAGGGGATAATAATTTTTTTTACGCCTTTGTTTATTATATCTCAGACCCTTAAGCTGGGTGCATCATTTTCTTAGTTCTGTGCTTGTTATCAACTATTTGCTATGTGTTTTTTTATAGGAATTTTACATTTGAAGGGCTGTGATGGGTATGGTGGATGAGATTTAGATGTGTTTCATATTTTAAAACTTTATCAAGTTGTGATTGGATTGTTTTGTGATGGAGGTGTGGTGGGGGTACTACTTACCCATTTGCAAGATAAAAGAAAATGATATTTGTTTGCTTGTTTATGCCTTTTGTTGTGGTGGAAGAAGATAAATGTTGTTTATCCATGCCTTTTGTCTATAACAAACCAAATGGTGGGTGGGGGAGTTGGGTCGAGCATTAAAGATCAACTCCAAGCAGCTATAATAATATGGTATGACTCTTGTGATTCTGATTTTAGTGAGATTGTAACTTCGTGAAAAATCCCACTTCATTTCTCATTGTAAAAATCTCAACTTCTTTCTCCTTCTGAGATTCTGATTTTAGTGAGATTGATTTGCTTGTTTTTGTTTTGAGAATTTGTATTGGAAAATAGGCAGTTGTTAATATGATAAGCAACCCGGTGAATTCGACGGTCCCAATTGTGGCCGAGATTTTCAAGAAGGCGGGGATCTACGATGAGAAGAAGCTGTTTGGTGTAACCATACTTGATGTTGTTTGTGCCAAGACTTTCTATGCTGGAAAGGCCAAGGTTCTCGTCTTTGGTATGGTTTTTTTCTTCTTTTATTTTAGGCCCTGTTTGCTTGCATTAAAATATGTGAGACTAGGAATTGAATACCCAGGGTGCTTAAAAATGAAGATCAAAAGTTAATTTTTTAAAAATGGGCATCACAGAGAATTTTGTTTTGATTCTATTTCCCTAAAACTTGATGTTCATTTTTGAAAATTCACTTTTAATCTTCGTTTTTAACCACCATATGTAGTCAATTCCCATGTATTCTAATGCAAACAAATGGGCCCAAGAATATTCTACAGTTGCAGTCTTTTAAATTTTGATTCTTGTGTGGTTTGATCTGATTTGGGCTTCATTTCTCTCTCTAAAACAGGTGTTAACATGCCTGTTGTTGGAGGCCATGCTGGGATAACAATTCTCCCTCTCTTTCCACAGGTAGTTTTCAATCAAATTATATTTTTAACTCCTAAATTACGAGCTAAAAATTTTAGTAGTTATAAAAAATGCCTTCCTCTGTTACTAATTTTCTTTCATTTCTTCTGGGGAGGTCTAAGATTTTCGAATTTTCTTTTGTTTCTGTTCTACAGGCAACACCTAAATCTAATGCTTTGTCAGATGAAGATATCAAAGCTCTTACAAAGAGAACACAAGAAGGAGGAACAGAGGTTGTCGAAGCAAAGGCTGGAAAAGGATCCACTACATTATCCACACTACAACAAAAAACACCATTGGTGACACCCTTTGGTGACAAAAAATCAATGTTGACACGGAACGCACACAAAGGTGACAAAAAAATTTTTTGCTTGTCACGGAAAAGCTTTACCCAAGGTGCCAAATAAAAAGGAGATTCAGTGACAAGAAAATATGTCACCGAAAGACAAAATTTTGGGTGACAAGTACAATTTTGTCACTGAAAGATCTAAATTTCGCGCAGGCGGACTTTAGCGGCGGGCAAAATGTAGCCCCTATTAGAAGTTCTTAATAGCGGTGAACATAAGCAGCCCCGCTAAAAGATAAAAATTATATATTTACAAGACCCTAAACACTACAAGAATGTTGGCTATTAGTGGCGACTTTTTTAGCTGCGGTCTAATTTTCGCCACTAAAAACCCACCTTAGTGGCAAAAATTTGATGTCGCCATCGAAGGTATTATAATGGTCACATTTAATGGCAACTTATATGTCGTAACTAAATTTCGCCACTAATTTTTTGGCGGGAATTTTTGGCGCAACGAGATTTTTAGTGGCAAGTTTTAATTTATCGCTACTAATTGTTTATACTTTTAGTGACAACTTTTTTAGTGTGAAAACCCACTTCTTTTTTGGCTCTCCCGTCTTTGTTTCCCTCCCTCTCTCTCTCTACTCTGCCCTGCTTTCCTCTCCTGCACTTGCTCCTTCGACTCCAAACCCAACACAAACCAGATCTTCTCTCTGCCCTCTGTCTCCGTCACCTTCGGTTCTCTAGTCTCGTGCGGTCTCCATCAGCGAGCACTCTCTTTCTCGTTGCAGACTCTATTTTTCTGGTACTCTATCTTTCTTTCCTTTCGTTTTTTTCAGATCTTCATCTTTTGTTTGTGGACATGGCTAGAGAATACTATTCCCTACTCGATTGGTTGATTTCGAAGCCCTTGAAATGGTGGAAGAATCATCTGAAGACCTAAATCCTATAGACCCAAACCTTTTTTCGCCATTAAAATCCTCTGAAGAATCCAATCTCAAACAACATCTGCATGTTTGTAGGGTTTTCTTCGTGGTTTTTTTTTTTTTTTTTTTTCTTGGGTGTTTGGATCTGTGGTGCCTTGATTTGTAATATTAATGATTAAATCTTTCAATTTATTTATTTATTTATTTTGTCTTGGTTTAGGTTTTCAAATTGTAGCTAGTTGTGGTTTGTGATTTGGAGTGATGGCAAGTTGTAGTTGGGATTGAGCACTTGGCCGAACCCTTATTGGAGGGTTAAATTTTGGTTATATGCTTTCTCTGTTTGATGATTCCATGTTATTTTCTTATGACATTGCAGAAATTGAGTTTAATCGTAACTAATGGGATATATGAATCCATGTATGATGATTGATTTTCACTTGCCTATGTAATATTTTTCATGTAATCAAATTTGTGAGGACAGCCTTTGGGTAAAACTCCAGTTAGAAGTGGTAGCATCTGACGACATCTTGAAACTCATTCATTGTTGAAATATTTTTGTTCAACCCATTGATGAATACATTGTTAATTGCTTTATTTGATTTTGTTTGCTAATATCAAGAAGTCTTGTGGCTGAATTGAATCTAGGGCACTAAGCCCATAGCTGGATTTGGAGCTGGATTTAAAACACCCATATCTAGTAGTTAGTTGGGTTCAAACCCAAAACTTATTATAGACTAGGTTCAAGACTCTTGACTAGAAAAGGATTTGAGTTAAGCAACATGTAAGAAACAGAGAAATCATAGATTATCAAGCAATTAACATTAAAGAAAAGATTATCAAGCACTGTGAGTTGGATTGTTGTTGTCATGGTGATTTGTGTTGGATCATATTGTCTAAAAATCACGAAGTCACTATATGAGAATAAATAACACATAAAAATGTGAAACATTCGATTTTGTTTCTCCTTTTGTGACTATATGAGAATATGTCTGTTTCTTCTTTTGTACTGATTCATGTTTGAAACATTCATGTGGTTCTCCATGTATCAGTAGAACATCGTTTAGAGGAAAAGCATAATTCACTGTTAATGATATTTAATTCTACATTTTAGGCAAAATTCCTAGTAGTGTTTCCAATGCAAGTATGCAACAGATTGCTATGGACAAGTCAACCCATGCAATTGTGGAGGTGAGTACCAAAACCCTGTTACTTGTGAAGAGTAGGTTGGCCGACTGTGGCATTGTGGTTTTTTGTGCTACCAACTGATACCAAACTTGCCCTTTTGCTTCCCGCTTGCTCTCTCTATTTTGTCTCCAATATTGCTCTGATTTGGACAGACTCTTTGGGGAGACCTGAGTGCCTATGATCATCTTGGGATATAGACTTCTTGGGTTAGAGTAAAAGTCTAAAGCAGTTTGTGAAAAGGGAGATAAGGAGGGCTTTTTACAGATTGGAGCAAATCTTGTTGGGTCTTTCTCATTTATAATATTTATTGGAGCTCATCTCTATAGCTATAAATTTCTTATATACCTCAAACACATGGAATTGTAGGTATTTACTTTAAGATATCTTTGACATGTTGTCCTAGTAAACTTAATTTACTATGCTGATTACACATTTAGTGCCATTCAGACCACTCCTAATGATATCTTACTATATTGAATGAGACTCCAGTTCATTGCAGGCACGGCAAATATAAAAAATATATAATGATTTCTGCATCCTTTTTTTTTTCCTTCTAATGTCTTAGTTGTTGTTGTTTTCGGGGAAATATTACTACATTGCATTTGGATCTTGTTTTTATTTTTTGTACTTTCTTTTTCCTTTTCTAATGGGTGTTTTTTTGTTCTGAAATCAGGTTTTTTGCTTCTGTCCTCCAATCTTGGAACTGAAATATAGCCCTGGTAAGTTCTCTTTCTTTTATATGAGGAGCTAGCATTTAGGCAATGAGACTTCTGAGGATGTAGTGGTTTATAAAGAACCTTCAACGTATGACAACTTGTTAATGGCATTGGGATCTAGCAGTAAATCTATGGCTGATGTGTATCAGAGGAGGTAAGCCTTGTTGTTTCTTTGCTCAATCCTTTGTTTTGTTTCTACTGCGTCAAGCTAGTATTTGCAGCATAGTAACTTCACATTCGTTCTCACTTGTAATTTGACCCAAAAACTTATAAAAAACTCAAAAAGTATTTTTTTTTTAAATGTTAGAATCTAATGTTCATTTTGTTTATGGGATAATGGTATTTAGTGGACCCCCAAAGTCATATTGGCCCTGTATCATTGTTTTATCTTAGATTGTTGAATCTATTGAATTTCAGCAATCGAATCAAATGTATTTTTAGGATTTCTTGATTTCATAACATGTTAACTAATTACATTTTTTTGTTGCGATTTTATACAGGTAGGTAACTATCGAAATGGAGTTACTTTTTGGCAGTTAACCAAAATGACCAAGATGGAGCTGAAGACTTTTTGTAGTTAACTGGAACACTTGTTTTGAATTATTTTTGTTATTTGACACGACACACCGTGTTTGGATGTTTTGTAGTTATGCTAAGACTATTGACTAAAATTTTTTTATTGTTGAAGGATGAATATTTTGAACGGTTGTGAATTCGGATGGTAGAATGTTGACTTGTTGGATATTTGATTTGAATGATTTTTTGCGTCTTTGTGGTATAAGTTTTGCTAATGGGTGTATTTAGATACAAATGTTTGAAACTTTGTAAGCAGGTGCGAAATGATAATTTGGGTGGCACAAATATATATTTTGATTGTATTTTTTTGTGACAAAAAGAGTATGTCACCCTTGTGTGCCAACCTGGTAATATTATTGGTGACATGTATTTGGTTGTCATGGTAAATATTTTCAGTGACAATTCTTATCACAGAAGATCTCTTTTCTATGACACATGCGTTGTTGTCACCATTGCTTTCAGTGACACCCTACTATGTCATGGAAAATCTTTCTTCCATGACACCATATTTTTGTCACCGTTGACATCATTCCGTGACAAGTGCACAAACTTTGTCACCGTTGACTTTTAGTGTCATGGATACAATGACACCCCGTCCCTTGTCACCAATGATAATAGGTGACAAAAATTGGGCCTTTGGTGACATTTTTTCATGTCACCAATGGTGTTTTTTGTTATCGTGCCATGGCGTAAGAACTATTAGGCTTTGGAGATTTTTATTTTCTCTGTACATTCATCTTTTATCTCCTGGGTATTTTCCTGCAACAAAAAAACTTGGTAGTGAGTGTATTTGGCTTGCTTTGGGCATGCCGGCTTATACTAAGCTTGATGAATTCTTTTAAGGTGCCCTCCTGAATTTTGACAAAAATAATGGGCTGAACTGTGACTGTTAGGATTTTAGTGGTGACTCAATTGAACATTGATTTTGTAACTGTCTTTGTTTTACATGAAAGCGCTGTCCTTTCTGCATGCTTCTAGTGTCGCGACCCCGGACCGAGGCCGCGGCGGTTAGTTAAAAATTTTGAAAGATTTAAAGACCTCCCACAGGTTCCCGCGGTGAGGGTTCCAAGCAAACACGCATGGAACAACCCACTCACACGATCAAGTATGCGGAAGCGCGTGGCAAATCACATCTTATCATATCATGTCACAATAGGAAACATAATGACATCAAGACATAATATCAGAATGAAACATAACAAGGCATTCCCATAATTCAAGTTGTAAAGTTAACAAAATAAGTTAAGTTATTACACTTCCCAATAAGAGGCCAACATAGGCCAATACAATACCAAAAGTATATCCAAAAATCCCAAAAAGTGATCCAACGGAACTCATGCACCACCCCAACGTCTAGATGACGTCATCGGGTTGCCACTCACGGGCTAGGTTGGGCCCAACGGCCTCCTCCTGGCACTCCTCCTCAAAGGGAGGGTCTCCTGCACCTGGTCACCAACATACAAGCATCAAACACAACGGTTTGGCAAGAAATCATTTTTTAGTGAAAGCATGTAAAACATCGTTTAATCAAGAACATAAAGAAATACTTTGCTGAACGTAAAACAATACTTACGAAACACTTTCTAAATCGAAGACAAACTAGCATGAATGCATACATATATATCATGAATAGTAAATCCACATAGAGCCCATCCTTTCTCTATCATTTATAATGAAAAGAGCAAGCACGCACGACAAGCACGAATATACATAATATAGCACGACACGATTCCCACAAAGACGGGATTTCCGGCCGCGGAACCGGACACGCACGATGTGTAATAAATACACTACTAATCTGCAGTTAGTTCACATGTTTAAGGACCCCCAGACAGTGGATCAGACTGAAAGGGCAGTCCAAGCTCTGTGGTGTTCACTTGATTTCATGAATGCACAAAACACGCGAAACACGATTCAAACATATCGAAAATAAAGGGGGAAATCACTTGTCACGACAAGACAAGACACGACTAGCACGATGCATAATATATATGCTCACAACTTATAGAAGTGATCCCCATTTAATACTTGAAACACATCTTGAAACATATCTTGGAAATACTTGAAACACACCTTGAAACATATCTTGGAAATACTTGAAACACATCTTGAAACATATCTTGAAACGAGCTTAAAGACTTGACTTCAAAACGAGTACACGACATAACTTGCGATCTTAAATCCACTTTCAAAACACAATAATTTTATAAAGTACAAGCTTAGGCTATTCATTGGCCATTGGTTGATTGGAACTCTATATTTAAAATACAATGATTGGTGTCCCAGAAGTTGGTATATAGCGTGGAGTTCCAGTCACACAATGTCCATTTAAAGTCCTTAATATAGCCTAGTTTTCAAATTTTAAAAAGAAAAGCAAATGGGTAAAAATCTGCATAAACAGTGAAAATCTCAGTGTGCCCGGTCGACCTGGCCCTTGGCCGGTCGACCGCGTACACTGCAGAGACAGAAAATCTCAGTGCAGCAGGTCTTCTAACTGGGACCAGACCCAGTGTGCCCGGTCGACCGCGCCTCTTGGCCGGTCGACCGCGTGCACTGCGGAAATCAGAACCCAGTTCTGATTTCTGCAATGCACTGGTCCATCTTCCTTCCTTTCTTTCCTTTCTTTTCTACTATCTTCCCAACCTAGTTAGCAAGTTAAAACACATGCATATACATGCTATCAAGGCTCACATTGGGGCATTCATTTCATACTTAACAAAATCCTTAACTTAGCAACCCATTTCAAAATCCTTGAAACCTTTACTTAACAAAACAAATCCAAACTTCAACAAAAGCAAGACTTGACTAAAAGATATGAAATCTGAATGTTTGGAAAGCTATTAAACATGCTTGCATTAACTAAAGTAAGATCATAACATGAAAAACCTAGTAAATCAAGACATTTATACCAAATCACAAATCCATGAACCCATATGCATATCAACTTAAATAGATCACTTGCCTTAGCCAAATGAACACAAGATCTTTCTTCAAGCACTCCAAATCAAAGGTCAAGCCAAGAACTACAAAATCCCATGAAAAATCCATTCAAAACTCACCCAAAAACACAACCAAGCAACCCATTTAGAAATAGGTGCTATAGGTTAGAAAAACATGCTCTTTAGGAATAGAAAGAACTCTATTGAAGAGATAGGTAGTAGATCTTACCTAGAGGTGCCCAAACGAAATGCAAAGAAAGAAATGAAGATCTCTTCCAACAAGAAACTTCAAGAAAATGGTACCAATAGCAAGCTTGAGATGAGAGGAAGAAGATGATGGTCTTAGTGTTTCATTTGGAGGTTCATGGCTCTTGCAATCATGAAGAGAAGGAGAAGGAAAAGGAGGGTTTTCTTTCACTCTAGGGAAAGGAAAAATTGCAGAGATTCTATTGTGGAGATGGGGAAAGGGAAAGGGGAAAGTGACTTAAGTGCTTGCAAGTGGGTCCCCTTTAGTGCAAATCTTGCATGAGTCAAAACATGGTCTTGTGGGCCTCAAATGAAGTCGACGAAGAAGGATAAAACGATCCTTGAAATATCTAGTTTTCAAAAAGTATATTTTCGACATAGTTTTGGGATCTCGAAAATCGTGTCCAGATTTGAGTGTGAAAAGGCTATTTTACCCTTTTGGCCAAAACTTGAGTTTCTAGGCTTCAAACACAAATGAGCTAAACATGAAACTTGCACATAATCATAAAACCAATCAAATGAGATGAAAATCACGATTCACACAAAACCAAACACAATCTTCCCATGCTTGCACGTACACCCAGGCCTTCCTGAGTGAGCCTAATAAACACTAAACGTTCTCGAACTCCCCCAAAGCTATAACCACGACCAAAACTAATCACATTCTAACCCACGATAACTAAACCCAAATCAAGGCTAAGCACACACTAAGCAAACACTATTGGGTTAATCCTGGGTTGGGGTTTGACATCTAGTGAGTTGAATACAGAACAATTGAATGCTCTTACATTTAGGCTTCAGCCAAGAAAACTCTTGTTTGCTGTGTACTTTGCCAATCACAAATTTCTGGATCTCTTGTTGTAGTATCATATGGATGGGGTATCATATGAAGTTATCTTGAAGGTTTGCTATCATAGTTTTATGCATTTTCCTATGATAGCTGCTGCTGAAGTTCGCCTCTCTCTCTCTCTCTCACTTTTAATTTTCTTTTTAGTTAATAAGAATGGTGAACAATTTAGGATTGAAACTAGGAACTTCATTCTTGTGAGTGACTCTGCAGTCTTGGTAAATGCATGTAAGATAGTTGCAATTAATGTTATCATTCTCTCAGCATAACATTGAACAAAGTATTGCTAAAAAAAACTTGCACTAAACCAAAAGTTATCTGATTTTATCTCCATCTTGTGTGCTTTTAAAGCATGCATTGTTTCTTTTAAATGTCAAGGACCATAGTTCAAGATGCTTATGTTTTTGTTTGCATAATTACATATTCTTTTCATTGCATTAAAATGCCAAGTTGGCCTATCTCATTATCCCAAGATCTTTTTTGGAGTGACTGCTTTGCCTTATAAGAATTTATTGCTACTTGTATTCTAATGGTGTTCTTTTTTTTATTTTGCAGATTGGTTTTGGATTTTATTGTGCTGGCTGCGGGCGCTTAGGAATTACCTTTTTTATTTTGATCACAGACATTTGTGGATGTTAGAGATTTTTGGAAATGATCAAGTAGTAATATTTGTGTATTTTAGAGATTTGTGGGTTTATTTTGGTTTATGGATGTATCATATTTGGTTGTGGATGTTATTTTCGATGTATTAATGAATCTATTTTAAATTGGGTTGTGCATCAAGTTTGGTGGTTTGAATATGTATTCAGATTTTTTTTATTTTTATTTTTTTTGTGGTATATAGGATAAATGAAAATTTAATTTAAAAAATAATAATAATAATCTTTCCCGACACACCAGCGTGCGTTGCAAAAAAGAAAATGTATTACAACGTTTCCCGACGTGATTTGTGCGTCGGCGAAGTAGCATTCCCCAACGCGTTAGACCAAAGATATAGCGCATTTCCAACACATTAGTAGCGTCGGCTATTTCATACATTCCCAACGCATTGGTAGCGTCGGTTATTTCATGAATTCCCAACGCTTAATCATCGTCAGCCATTACCACGAATTCCCAACGCACTACGAGCATCGTCCATTACTAAGAATTTCCAACGCACTAGAAGTGTCGGCAATTACTATGAATTCGCAACGCACTGCCAGCGTCGGCCGTTACTAGAAACTCCCAACGCACTACCAACGTCGGCGTAATATGGTTTTCGAATCAAGAAAGTTGGACTTTTTGCCGACGCACATCTCTTTCCCGACGAATTGGCCGACGTTGCAGTGCGTTGGCAATTGTACATGGATATGCCGACGCAGTTAAAATAGCGTTGGCTATAGATTTGGCTACACATGGTTGCCGACGCGCTGTCGACGCATTGAAATGCGTTGGGAAATCCTTTGCCGACGCGAAAGCTACCTTTCCAGACGCAATGACTGGGTTGGCAAAACTGTATTTTGTTGTAGTGAATGTTCATACAAAAGTTCAGTTAATTAACCACTCCCCAAAATAAAGGCCAACAAAGGCCAATACAACCAATAAAATCCCAAAAGTATCAGTCACAATACCAAATGTATTTCGCAACTCAAGGCATAGCCCAATGTCTAAACGACATTGTCAGCCTGCCACTCGCCTACGCGTTGCGGCTCCTTGACAGGGACAAAGAATTCTGGACCTGAGTACCAAACGAGTGGGTTAGACACTACGGTTTGGCAAGCGGGTGAAAAGATATAAACAATAAAGTAAAGTAAATGTTACCTTAGAAAATATTGATACCTGTTAAAACAATAATTTTTATGAAGAAAAAGCATCATTTATTAGAAAACACATGTGCAGTATAAAAACATGGAAAGGTACCAAAGGATAAGGAACTATCAAGATGGCAACCACACAGAGCTAAAGCCTCTATCATTAATGTGATGAGAGCACATTAGGGTGTTGATCTCAGACACAGGAAGTGATGAGAGTGAACGAAATATATAAATACATATAGCTATACGGGACCACAGTCGCAGACCGGGTAACGGGACAGGATCCAGCCTGTAGCTAGCGAGAGCGGGAGGGGGAGCTCCAAGTCGGTGGATCAGGCCAATAAGGTCGTCCAAGCTTAGTGGTGCCGACGCATGGGTCACAAGAAAGAAATCGGGACATGTGCATATATCTAAATGGTGCATAACACCTAAACAGGCTGGACAGGGTGCCAATAAGCACGAATAAGACATTTATATTGGGTCATGCATAAACGGGTCTGGCAAAATGCTAAAAATGCAATTTCAGTATTTCCGGGGCATGGCTAGTCATATATCATGAAGTTCAAAGAGTACATGTGAAAATCGAGTAAAATAAAACATACATGGATTTCCATAATTACAGGACCATGCATTGAGAATTCGAGATTTAGATCGATGTGGATAAGGGTCTTGTATGTCAGTTTAGTTATTGGATTGGTACCCCAAAAGGTCTAGGACATTCCAGGCTCCCTATACACATTGACAAGTCCAAAATCCTCAATAATTCTCTATGATGGGGTTTCTCGCTCAACAGAGCTCTACACACCACTCCCTCGGTCTCTCCATTGCATTGGGGCTCCAAACAGACCTCCCTAAGCCTTTAAATACAGTTTTCGAACCTCCCAAAAGTAAACCTTAACCTGCAGCACAAATGGCTCTAGTGGACCAAATGTTCGCTCGAGCCATGAGCTCTTTGGGAAGGGTTCGCTCGAGAGAACTTGGCACTATCAAATTGGCTCGAGCGGACCTGGTAGTTGATTTGAGCCAACAACCTTCTGGATGGGGTTCGCTCAAGCGGACACAGGTTCGCTCGAGCGAACTCCTCCAGAACCTATTTTTGGACAGTTTTGAGCCTCTTCTTCCTTCCACTTGCAACCCCTACTTGTCACCCATTTATCACCAAACATATGGGTCTTCGTAACTTCTCAAAACCCCAACTAAACATATGCCAAACCCTCCATCCAAACATTCAACAAATGTATGAAATCATCTCCTTCTCATCCACATTCATCACAAGGGAAATACCCATCATCCATGGAAATCCATATGTAGCATAAACATGCTTTAACCAAAATATAATGCAACCATTTCCAAGAGATTAAATAGGAGACATAGTCCCATCAAATTGCATATTTCAAAATCAATAAAAAACATAAGAAAGAAGCATAAGTAAAGCAATGTTAAATCACCAAAAGCATGTAATGGAAAGCCACATTTCTCATAAAACATGAAAACATTCAAACATCCATTCATCCACTTGCCTTGGCCTCCAAAATAGCTTATCATGCTCCTAATCACACTCTCCAAGCCAATAACCACCCAAGCACCACCCCCCCCCCCCCCCCCCGCCCCCCCCCAAAAAAAAAAAAAAAAAAAAAAAAAAAAGACCCATTTAGAACCCTAAATGGTCAAATAGTAGGAAAGAGAGAGTGAGCCCTCAATAATGAAGAATAAGCCTCCCTAGGGCTAGGAAAGCACAAATCTAGAAAATTGAGAAGATTGCTTACTTGTAAGGTCTTCAAATGGACAAGGCTAGCTCAAAGAAAACCTTAGGATGGCTGGACTTTCCTCCAAATGGTGTCAAAAGGAAGTTATCATGGTGAGGAAGAAGAAGGTGAAGTCCATTTTTCCCATTAGACAAGGGTTGGTAGTGGATTGGGGGAGAAAGAAGCAAGAAGAACAAGAAGAACCTAGGGAAGAAACCCTGGAGTGGGCTGGAGCTATTCCTTCCACAAAAGCATGACAAAAGAGTATAAGGAGAAATGAGATCAATTTTTATACAAAGTGGAGATGGGTCCGACAACTTAACAAACTTGTAGAGCTAAAAACATGGGCTTCCGGGCCTCAGATGAGTTCGACGAAGAAGGAAAAAGTGTTTGTCGAAAAATCTAATTTCCAAAAAGTATATATTTAGTGGGTTTTGGAGATAAAAAAATTTGTGTCCAAGTTTGGTGTAAAATGACAGTTTTGTCCTCAAAGTTAGAAAAGTCAGGTTTCGGGGTCTCGAATGGGAATGGAGTCAACATGAAAGTTATAGGGATCAACGAGATAAATCAAACGGAGCAAAAACACCAATTTTTTGAAATTGCGGATAATCCCCCATGCTCACGCGAAGTCACTAAAAGACTCACCATGAGTCCTATTAAATCAAAAGGGCTCTCCAAAGATCCCCAAAGCTATATGAAAGATATTCTAATCCCAAACTTAAACAAAATCTATTAATATCACTTAAAGCTACCACGCGACTTAACTAGTGCTAGTCGAGGTCACTCGGTTCGGGGTCTTACAGGATAGAAATGAGAAGGGAGTTTTTAGAGTCAGATACCTTTGGGCTATCAACCTGGAAAAGAGAGGAGTTGGGTTGACAGTCTTGGGTTTTGAAACGGTTAGAGAAGAAATCCACAGCATGCCCTTGGATGGTAGCTTGATCTTCAGCAATGCAGCCATCAACAGAAATATGGTTAATTTTGTTGAAAGAGCTCCTTGCCTTAGTTGATTGGTGAAAAAAGTTGGTGTTTTGGTCTCCCTCTTTCAGCCAAGTAATTATGGGTCTCTATTTCCAATGCAGCTATTGAGCTTTGAGAGCTTCGTGAAGCTCTTATTTTGCTGACAAAAAATCTTCACGGGATAGTTCTTAGGAGTTGAGTCGAGTTGATTTTGGCAGTGCAGAACATTAGCTTTAACTGCAAGGATATTTTGGTGAATATGGCCAAAGTTATACTTACTCGATTGCTTGAGTGAGTGCTTCATAACCTTTTTTCGGCAAGAATGAACTGAGGATTGCTAACTATAGTAGATCCTAGCTAAATTTAACCACTAGAAAGGAATAGCGGGGCAACCAATTATTTTCAAATTTGAAGGGAGCATTGGAGGCAAGGGCTTGGTTTTTGTGGTCTAGGAGAATTGGGCTATGGTCAGAGGAGATCCTAGTAAGGTGGTGGACTATAGGGTCCGAGTAGTTTGCCAGCCAGTGGGAGCTAACTAAGGCTCGATCTAGCCTTGTTGCTACATAAGAGAGGCCTTGCCTATCATTGGACCAAGTGAACTTGTTGCCTGAGTAATGGATGTCCACAGGGTCTGCTTACAACACCGCTGATTGAAAGTCTCTGAGGGAGGAGGGGTTTGATTGATGAAGACTTAGCTTCTCTACATGAGAAAGGGTTACATTGAAGTCCCCTAGTACACACAAGGGCATGGTTGTTATGGAGGAGTCAATGAGCACTTTCTAGAGGTCCCTTCTTTGGGAAGGGTTATTGGTGCCATAAACGCCTGTGATAAGGGTAGAAAGGCCTGGGATTGGATTGGAGAGAAGCATGGTAAGGTGTTGGGGAGTAGGAGTCAGAAACTTAGATTGAGAGATGATGGGAAGACTTGGAGATGCACCAGAGGTTAGTGTTAGCTAACTGAGAGATATTGGAGTGAAAAGTATCAAAGCCAAAGTTACTCAACCTAAGAGATGTTCAAACATGAAGATGAGGTCTGGGGAGTTTCTGAGAACCAGGTTTGCCAGCGCTTTTTTTATAGGGTTGTTGGCAATGCTCCTATAATCCCAGTAAAGGACATTTAGCATGGAAATGGTTTGGGGGAGGTGGTCCTGCCTCTAGACCGCCTTGTGATCGGGCCAGTAACTGAAGCTAGAAATTTTTCTTCCCTTTACCTGGTTTAAGGTTGTTGAGAGGGATTGAAGAGGTTCGGCCTCCTGCTGTAGCCAGTTGAGGACTGAAAGGAGCTTGGTGGGCGAGAAGAGTGTCATTTAGTGCTGGGTTTTCTAGGACTGTGGGAGCTAGAGTGGGAGTATTTGGTAGGGCAAACGATTGATCTACTACATGAGGTGACATTAGATCAGGGGATCCTATAGGAAGCTCAAAACATGGGGGGAGATATGAGGAGGAGTTACCTTATGAGATTGACTGGAGGTAGCGGCCAATTGTGCTGGGGTTGAGAGCTGGGTCGGCAAATGAACAATTGTCAAGGATGGAGAAAGGATTGGAGGTATCGATGGTGGGAGTGGTTGCTTTCTAGAGGATCTCAGAGATAACATCATAGGGAAAGTCATTGAGGGAGGGGGAACTATCCTTTGGTCTTCGAAGTTTTGAGGTTGGGAGAAGGTGACTTTTTAGAGAGAGGTCAGGGTGGTAGGTCCATGTGGACAGGGCTTAGAGTTTGATGAGAAGAAAGGTTTGGGGGCACTAATTCTTCTAGGATTGGAGTTATAGCTGGTTTGAAGAAAGTTTGGTTGGGGGCATTGGAAGGAGGAGAGGTTAAAGGGTTGAGAGTGGGCCCGAGGGGGAGACTGAGACTATCAAAGATGGAGTAGTGCTCATTGTTGTAGATTGGTCGGTGGAACTTGGCTTAGTTAGAGGGTCTGTGTGAGATTGATGTAAAACATGGGAAGAGGAGGAAGTAGAGTTGATGTGTTGGCATGGGAGAATAGGCTCTGGAATCATGGGGATAGAGAGAGCTATGGGAGCAGTAGCTTGGCTGGAGAGGTTTGAATGGGTTAAGGAGGGACAGGTCTGATGGGAGTGGCTGATTGAGAAACAGACTAAGTATGGATTGTTCTCATATTCAACTGCTATTTCCAGTTCTCTTTCTCCTTAAAGATCCACGAGTATAGATGGTGGCTTGGGCTTAGAGAGGTCCATGTTGACCAACACTCTAGCATAGGTGAGTATTCTCTGGACCATGGTGATGTTGCCTAGCTTGATTGGTTGCCCTATTGAGTTTGCTAAAGAAAGGATGATGTTTTGGCTCCAGTTGTGGTAAGGCAACCCTTTTAATCTGATCCAAATAGGGGCTATGGAGGGCAAGGCAGTTTCCTCTTACTCGGGAGACCAAGGCAGGAAGATGATTTTTTTCTTGATCATGGTGAGGGGAGAAAGGCTTAGGATGTATGCTTTGTCTTCAGGGGAGTTGAAGCGGAAAACGAAGTATTCTTTGTTGGTGAGGGAGACCATACAGGGTCTAGAAAGAGCCCAGAGATTTGCTTTTTCTTCTAACCATTCTAGAGAGGGGCATCTACCAACAAATCTACCAATGACTGCGTTTGAAAGGGATTCTTTGCTGGAGTGTAGCTTGGATTGGGGAATCGTTAAAGCCGGCTTGCCATTTTTCTAGGAGGAAGGAGGGTAGATAACATGATGACAAAAATAAAGAGGGTTGACTAAAGGATGGAAGGGGGGGTTTGAGCCTGTGATGAAGTTGGCAAAAGTTGGCTGAGGTGGAATAGGGGGATAGGCTATAAAAGAGAAGAGCTGCAGAGGGTCCGGGGGTGGGGGGCTGGGAAGAGGGGGAAAGTTGTGAGGTTGGAGTGGAGGTGGAGGCTACCTGCTGGATTTGGTTGGAGAAGAAGAGGGTTGAGCAGGAGGAAAAGGGGGAACATTTCAAGATGGCTGAACGCTAAGTATACCGTAAGTAGGTTTGAAAATTTAAACATGGGTAATGGACATGATGGGGTTCTACTTTGCATGTTTTCATAGGGAGCTCTATATAAGCCACCTAAATAAGTCTCATTTTAGCTCAGACTTATCTTGAGCGTGATATGGCCCAACATTCATGGACTGTTTTGATCCCACTGCATTTTAAGTTGGGCCGCTGGCTTAAATGTGTTGATCCATGTATCGAATGGGCTAATAATAGTTAATGGGTTTGATAGTCATATAGGATATAACTGTACATGGGCAACAGCACAAAAGCCATAATTAAAATGTACAAGTAACATTGGAAGAGTAGGTGAGAAACCTACATTGAGTCATAAACGTCACAACCACCTTCTAAACCCAATCACACAGATTGAGGGCATAATAGAAGGAAGGAATCAACTATGGACTCTCACCAACGTGATATGGACGAAACCAAAACTGTCCAAAGATTTGATAGAAATATGGAATTCACTCATACAATGTCACAACCCGAGTCTGAGATTTGATTACATCTAGGTTAATCCCTAGTCGCGACCACATGTACTCCCGTGAACTTCGAATTAACCAAAGTTAAAACAAAACCTGCAAGAGATGTACATACTTCACACAACTTAGACATTCAATTTACATCTATCAAATACATATAATGTGGAAGACATATACAATGATATCATATACAAATTTACAAGTCCTTTACACAAAAGTAAAGTTCTATTTACACAACAGCATTTTCTTTTCCTACTAATGTCATCAAACTGTGAATTTTAAAATACAATGCATGACAAGTATATAAAGTTTCCAAAAAGTTTCCATGTCATTTAGGCACTTGGATATCAAGATCAAATGATATCCCGACCCATCTGCTCCTCTAGTCCTCCTAGAGGAACCTAAGCGGTCTCCTCCACTGGCGCTGCGGCATCTGCAAGACCGGCATTGACAACTGGTCTTGTAATGCCATCAATAACACTAATGAATACGATGATTCAGCAACATATAAACAGATCTTTAATATCACATGCTATTACATAGACTTGATCTATGTAAGTCTATCATTAAGCAACTATAACAATTTGTACGATGACAACTTTTGTCTCCAATATACTCTGTTGGGAACATTTGTCTCGATCATCAGAATGTAAGATTCTGGATCATACTTGTAAGTAATTAGTGACAAAATATTTTGTCATTAAAGGAAGAAATTAGAGACAAAAATATTGTCATAAATATAAGAAATAGAAACGAAATAATTGTGTCGCGTTTAATATAAAGGAAGAGGAAAAACATTTGTCAAAGAAGCTACCAGTGGATGACAATTTTTTTTTGTCTCTAATCGACTTCGTGGGAACATACTTCTAAGTAATTAACGACAAAATATTTTGTCATTGGAGGAAGAAATTAGAGACAAAAATATTTTGTCATAAATATAAAAAATAGAGACGAAATAATTTTGTTGCGTTTAATATAAATGAAGACGAAAACAATTTGTCTAAGAAAGTACCAGTAGATGATTTTTTTTTGTCTCTAATCGACTCTGTGAGAACATACTTGTAAGTAATTAACGACAAAATATTTTGTCATTAAAGGAAGAAATTAGAGTCAAAAATATTTTGTCATAAATATAAGAAATAGAGACGAAATAATTTTGTCGCGTTTAATATAAAGGAAGACGAAAAAAATTTGTCTAAAAAGCTACCAGTAGAGACAAAAACAAATTTACGAATTAACAAAATGAAAAATCCATTCATCATTACAAATAATTTCATCCTAATACAATAAAATATTGAATATCCACAAAATATCCACAATTTTATAGTGTTCCACTTTTTATCAATAAGATCTATCCACTTCGTAGGACCGACATCCTTCGGTGGGTGGTTTCTTGCGTACTCATCCCTTTTAGCATCCTTCAACTCCCTGAATTGTTTGTGCAGCTTACAAGTATTGTTACTCAATCTCCGACCAAATTTTGTGTTCATTGCCTTTTCTATATCAATAGGGTCTCCTTCTAAATCAAATTGATCCTGCAAAACATAGATAAGTCATAGATAATTCCTAAAAAAAGAAAAAATTCACGATAAATAATTAAGAGATTCTAACTTATTTTAAATGTTAGCCCCAAGGTTATTTAAATTATAATTCAATTGATTTTGATGAATAACAAATATTTTGAATTTGATTTATTCAAATTAAGCTTTCAAAAAGTTATATCAGAGGTTAATCCGATAAGAATGGGACTACAACAGTAATGCCAAGGGACAATAACTACAAAGCTAGAGACCTAGCCAATGTTATAAACCCCAATGTTAGTTGAAGATGATTCATAATTTTTTTTTCTTTTTGAAACCCCAATGTTAAAAACATCCCAATAGACATTCATCTGATAAGAACACAGTTACATTGTGGATGGATTCTTCTTTAATATTAAGTGTCAAATACAATGTTTCTTTATTACCTTAACAAGTTTTGTATTGATCAGACCAAGCGAATTCTTTCATATGAAACTGTAATAACATCAGCCCATAGCAGTAAATCACAAGCATTCCACATGAGGATGAAAGAAGAAGAAAAAAAAAAACACCCATAAATCTAGTGATAAAAATAAAAGTATTTCAGGGATGGAGGAGAAAAGGAGAGATCTTTGTGAAAAATACCAGCTCCTTTAGCTGCAGCTCCTAGAATAAGAGTGAGAGGCACCATCAAAGGCCTGGCCACCCCAACAAATGAAAAAAGCTCAGTCACATTTAAATCCTCAAAACCATCGACCCATCTGCCCAGAACAAACTGAACAACAACAAAAGCCCACAAAACCTTCATGGCTCTTTCTCTCTCTCTCTCTATGTTCCTAACTGGTTTCAGCCATTCAGGCTTCAGGTACCAACAAGAGCAGTGAGAAAAGTAAAATCATACAGCCCCAGATGAGCAAAATGAGGATGACCCAAAACAAATCCAGGACCGGGAACAAGTATCAAGCTAAAAGATCTTGGTTTAGAGAAAAAAAAATGAGATTTTTATTCCTCATGTATAAAACAAAAAATGACTATTTATAGCACTATGTCTAGATGATTTATGAATGGATACTAGTTGGGTACTTTTGCAGCTCATAAGAAAGAGAAACCAAAAATACATATAAATTGGAAGGAAGGGAAGACCGTTGTCGTTTGCTGAGATTTTTTCTTTTCTTTTCTTTTTGAACACACTTGGACGGTTTTCGATCCATGCTGCAAGATGTAAACATAAAATTCAGTCACATCATATTTGAAGCTTCAGTAATTCAGATCATCAATATCATCATTGATAGCAAGAAGATAGGAAGAGTTTCTTATAGCAATAAAATAGTGCAGGAAATTGACCTTTAGTGGTTTGGATTTGTAAGGTGGGTTCTAACAATGTTAATTAATCAGCCACTTCATCATTTGACTTTATCAACAGTACAACATAAGCCTGTATTTGTTTGTCTGATGAGTAAAGATACAGAAAATGGCCACATCAATGCATTCAGCGTGAGAAACATTGAAACAGTGTGCCACAAGAAAACACATGGCCACTTCCTCATATTGTTGATTCTGAACCAGTGGGAAAACGGTACACTTGATGGGTGCCACAAGAGGGAGGAAACTAGACACATTTAATTGTTCATCCCCACCTATAAAGGCCTCATGTAGAAAGAATGCTCAAACAGGCAGTAGATTATCCATCCAATACCAAAAGATGGTTCGATCACTGATGGAGTAAAAACCCTCTGGTGTTCCTTCTTTTTCTCTTTAGAGATTGATACCGTGTTTTTTGTGATTTTCAGTGCAGACATTGAACTCCACCTCCCCATTAGATTCTAGAGCGCCTTTCATTTCCATAGCTTCAGTTTCACTAATAGCCTTCCAAAATAAGAACTTGTTTTGTAAGTGAGCTCGAAATATCTGATGGAATTTTTTTCTACTAGTTCTGCAAGGATAAATAATCATAATTTACCTCCAAAGCTTCAACAAACATCTTTTGGCTCCCCTTGAAGGCTAAACCCAACTCCCTTTTTTACTGGAGCTATGATCAGTTTCTGAAAAGATTAATACTGCATGAATCATCTGTGAAATTGCACTCAATGGAAGTATGGAACCATCAATAAAATTGTTATAGCTCTGATGTCTGTAGACATGCATGCAGATGCTGCCCATCCACACACTAATAAAGGTGCTAGTATGGCATAGTTGGAAGGTGATCATTGTTGCAATCATAAGGTAGCAAGTTCAACTTGTGCCACCATTAAAAAATAAATAAAATTTTTTTAAAAAAAATTGATTGGGTCATCAGATTGATGTATTCGTTTGCTAATTATTAATCATAGTTTGGCTAATTATTTTGCTTGTAGAAGCATGTCTTAGCTGAGATTAAAAAGAATTACCTCTGGATTGTCTATATCTAAGCAACCATATGTATGCATTATGTACTTAATTACTTGTATGAATGCAAAATAAGATGTATGTGTACTTGGATGCCTTGGTCTCCATGTATGAATACATTTTTTCAATTACATTGAAAAGAGATAAGTTGCATATGGAAATGATGAAAACCATAATTACCTCCAGCCCATCTTCATCATCAAGGGAAGAGTCATCAGAGACATCACTGACTTCTTCATGTTTCTATCGATAAGGGGAAAGAAATGAAACAAACTATATAACAATTTAGCACGAATAGGATTACTGTTTGAAGAGGAAAGAGTCTCATGCTAGTAAATTCAGATTCTGAAGTTCCACAGAGCTCAATTAACTTAAACTTGTCTACTTTAAGCTGCGAAAAAAAAGAATGCTATTAGGAATAGACAAACAAAAAGAAACATGACAATTCTAATCTTTCTAAAAAGAACCTTGTACCAGATTACCTTTTTTTTTTTTTTCGCACATAGATAGAATGCAACAGGTCTATTGAAGTCAGCCACTGCACGACGTGATACTGGCAATGCTGCCAGGTATCGATCCGCATTGGTATGAAAACTACCTCTAATTGCAAGGGTTTAAGTTGAAAAAATACATGGAACAACGCTCAACATGTAAAATAAAAAATTAACTTACCTTGTGATCTGGCACTTTTACATATTCTGCTGAAACAAGAAGTCCCTTGATCACAAGTCCAGGGATTCAAAATCAAGAAGCAAAAGCAATGAAATAGGCCCCACCTAACAATACATTCATATTCAACTATTGAAGCAGGAAAAGTAATGAAACAGAGTCCGAAACATACAATAATACTACACTAGTACAGAACAACACAAGTGACCATCACCATTGGAACAATCAAGCTTTTGCAAATTAGTGATCATAAACACTAGCTAGAGCTTGATCTCAAATAGTTTTGCTTTCTTGAGCTTTAGGACTATGTCTGCAACAGAACCAATCACAGAAACAACCATTAATTTGACCAATCAACAGATCACTGAATCATTGATAAGCTGATATATATCATATATATACACCTGAAATTAACCAAAACTCATTATCTGTTATGTTTTTTAGATTTACTTTTTAAATACTCATTTCCCTTCCTTCTCACTGGCTAACTTCTATAATTTCTGTGATTTAGTTATCTTTGTTGTGTGGAATTATTGTAGTCATTTGGTTTCTTGAGTTACACAAGTTGGTTTGATTATGTTTTTTTTTTTTTTTTTGTTTTTTTTAAATGTTCTTTCGTAGAGGGGGACTTGTTCTAGTTGGGTTGTGTAACTATGCATTGGCTTTTGCCTAATCCATAGTACATAGATAATGTCGCATACTTAATCTATGTGGCCCCTCTGTTTTTATTAGAAAATACTGCAGACCAGATCCACCAAGCCGTTCAGGTCTCGAGGAATCACTTTCTGATCGGACCCAGACCACTAAGGATCCTTCCATAATCCAGAACACATCATTGGCAGCTCTCTTCTCTTATATTTTTATTGTCTAATAAAGAAAAAAGCTTAAAATACATTTGAAGGAACAGTAGAATTCTCCAACTACTCATATTGATGGGTGTGCTTGTAGTTTGTGGAATATACTTTTCTATAACTTCCATCATTAAAGTTTGTTGTGAAAATCTTTTAATGTTATTTTATTAGCATATGAAAGGTAATTGACATGGTTTTCCAAACATGCTTGGGCAGAGTATAGACATAGAAGTATGCAGTGGCCAGGGCATCTTACTTTCTCCTAAGGTATTAAGGATCAACCCATGACATGGGTATCTGAAGTACAATTGGTGGAACAGGATGCAAGAGCATTGGGATAATAATTAGTGACAAATTGAGAAACCCAGTCCTCTTGGTAGCTCTGCAGATTTGCTTGTTGGTCAGAAAGTACGTATATGCCAATGGAACCCTGTGAGTATGGTTTCTTCTTTATGTCCTAGTATAATGTTGCTTGATTAGATATATTTGCTGCCCTTTTCTTTTGTTCTATTGATGAAAACCTTGTAGGTATGTCCCTGGGTCTTCTTCGTTAGATATCACTATGTGTATCTTATTATTAGGGATTAGTAAGATTCAATACAAGGTACATGTACGATGCAAAATGATTGTTCAACAGACTAAATAGCTCTGTGTCATCTTTTCTTTCTCTAAACCAAATCAGTCCGATCAGAGATGTATCTTGGATCCTAATTTATCATGGTAGAAGGTTGGATCTGCAGTAGAAGATTGTAAAAAAGAAACCTGCAGAGGGGGGATACACTGTATCTGAATTCTGAATGGTCTTGATAATTTATCATTCAAAGAATTTTAAACTCATCACAAAATTATAATCCATTCTGAATGGTTTTGGTGATCAGGGATTGAGCAAATATTCTAATCCATCTGTCAATTGAAGAACTGAAGAAAGAATATGTGCTATTGGTTTTTCATGTCATTGAAGAATCAACTCAGTTGAATTAGATTTAAGAACTGTCTTTTGTGACCCTGAGATAACTTAAACATTGAAAATCTAATCAAAGAATCCACAAATGAAGCGAGTGAAC
Source organism: Camphora micrantha (assembly GCA_003546025.1). Taxonomy (NCBI): domain Eukaryota; kingdom Viridiplantae; phylum Streptophyta; class Magnoliopsida; order Laurales; family Lauraceae; genus Camphora; species Camphora micrantha. The sequence goes on from QPKB01000010.1 coordinate 12,487,927, forward strand.
TAATAATGGCATGTCCGAATGTAGCCCCAGCTGCAAATGTTTGTGATTCAAGGTAGAATAATATTATCTATTTCTCATTGCATCTGGGACTGGTGGTAATTCGGAATCATGGAAGAACATTCCTGTTTACCTGCCTTTTACTGATATTGAAAATGATGTCTTAAAGACATGCTAATGAGTTAAGGCCTTTTGAACATATTTACCAGGAAACCTCAGCAGGTGCTTTATACATGTTTCACAACCTATTATTTTGAACACATTGAGAATAAAATTAGCTTGTCACACTAACTGAGGGCTGGCAGGAGCTTCTATGAATTATGAAAATGATTATAGAGCAATATGGAGAATTAATGGAATTTGAAATGACGATAAGAAAACTGTTGCCTAGTTATCTCTTTTTTTAATAATATCTATGATTTAAGTTTTGCAAGTTTCTATGCATTTTATGACATAGTTATCTCTTTATACATATTTGAGGCTGTTGAACTTCTGATATATTGTGGGTGGTGCATGCACAAGGATCAACGCTTCTGCTTCTTAGCATTGGGCTGTACATATGGTGCAAATGGATGTTTGCTTTTTGAGTAGCTATTCTTTAGATTTCTCTGGATAAGATAAAATAGTAAATCTGTCTAACTTAGTCTTGGAATGAGTCCCTCTAGAGAGCTTAGTATGCCATAAAAAATTTTGGTAGGCTTGGATCCACTGTATCCTTTTTTTTTTTTTTTTGTTTTACAAGAGATTTTATACCAAAGAAACTCAAGAACATGGATGGTTTTCTCAATTTCTTTTGTTTCCTTATGTTCAGCTCAAAAACACTCTTCAAAGACTGAAAATCAGAAGACTGCAGAAGAAAGGAGGCTAATTGAAGGTTTATTAGATGGAAGTGGGGAATATACTTCGGCTTATGAAGACAATGAAGGAGATATGATGTTGGTTGGGGATGTTCCATGGAAGTAAGCATTCCATATTATAAATCTATGTTTTAATCATTAACATCGTTTTTGTATGATGTTAAATTGTAGATACTATGCCATAATATAGGCAGTCATTAATCTTCTATCTAAGTGGATTACTTGAGTGGCTAATTAAAATGCCCAAAATTTTAGAAGATCGACAAAACTCTCATCAGTGTTTACTTATATTCAAGTTGGGCATTGAGGATTCTTTCATCTATCATCTTGTTGGTTATAAATGTTCAATGTTGTAGTTTTGATAATAAACATAAACTTATGCAGGAAACTTTAATGAAGGATGGGATGGTAAAAATTTGTGCAGAAGTTTTTTGTTTCCCATAATCTCCATGCTCTTGAGGTCGTAATGGTGAATGCATTGTGTTGGAACTTGGAACTAGTAATTAATTGGTATCAGCTTGGATGTATACAAGACTGCTGCTTTATCAATCATATGTTAGAAGATCATACCACTATTATACCTTATCAATCATATGTTAGAAGATCATACCACTATGATACAAAACTGTATTTTGTTGTAGTGTTGACAGTCCTAGAAGCAAAGTTTAGCACCCCAGAGAGTGAAAGGTTTCCACCTGCTAGTAGTAGTGTCGTAGAAGACAAGATCTCTATGGAAGATAATCTCTGGAAAAATAGCATCTTCACCTCCAGCTAATCAAATTATTAATATAAATTTTAAAATAGCAGCCCTTGGAGTTAGTCACTTCTCACTATAGCTTCAGTATCTGGACATATTAGGATGAATCAGAAGTTCAGAGGAATCAGAACTAATCATCCTGGTATCCATCTTCATCATAGTTTACCAACAAATCTATGAAGGTCCCTAAATTTTATATACTTAAACAAGAAATTTAAATAAAGAAAATGTAGTCCTTTCAGGCATGAAGAAGTTGAATCCATTCAATGTTACATAGATGTCAACATATAATCAGGGTTTTAAAACTTGGTATATTATTGATTCCCTACTATAACAGCATCAAATCAAATTGCCAGCCAGAGAATTGATACTAGTCCAAAAAGTGTCATAAATGGAACTATTGGGGCCTGTTTGTTTGCACTAACAAGTGTTTTAGGCATTAGAAAAACCCACCCCAAACACAAAATCTACATGAACCGTGATTTAGGGCACGTTATCCAGACTCAACACAACATAATTAGAAAAAAGAAAAAAGGATGAGTGTTACACTCCGACCCGAGTTAATCCAGATTAACTCTAATTAATCGAGATTAATGTGGATTAAACGTGATTAATCAATTTAATGGTGATTAATGACTAAGATGGGTCAAATTAGTTTCAAACAAATGAATTAAGTGTAATGGAAAGAGGCTGAAGGAGATTAACTCAATAGAGTTGAGTTTAGACTCAAATCAGTGAAGTTGAGTGTTTTTTCGTAAATACGAATTTTAGCGTATTTTATTGAAAAGGACGAAAGTTGATACCATCGTGTGTATCTTAATGAGTACAATAACTTTCATAATATACTCGTAGTCATTTGACCTTAAGTGAATTAAATAGGTCTTCATTTGACTTGATTTGAGAATATAATGAACTAGTGGGTTTATGTGCAAAAAGCATCTTTTATAAGGTTCCAAAGTGTTCTGTAAGAACCCATTTCATTCGGTGGGTTTTGTTTAAGCGGCAGCAAGGAGAGTTTTCTTCTCCCTTCTTCGTTCTTCTTTATGTATGATGAAGCTTGAGGTTTACAAGGAATTTTGAGAGAAAGTTTTAAGATTCATCTCCATCATCATCTTCCTTGAGCTTTCATTGGAGTGAAAGTTTGATTGAAGGAGGTTTGATTTCAAAACTCAAGTTATCAAAGGAGTTCTTGTGTTTCTCAAACCAAAGGCAAGTATAACATTTATTTGTGATTGTGATGCTAATTTATATAAGTTTCATTAGTTCTTGTAGTTGTGAGCTCAAATAGGTTGTGTAGAAGTTGGAATTGATCATTTTGGATTATGGACTGATTAAACGATAATAGAATGGATTATATGAGGTATAGAAGTGTTTTATGGTTTATAGATGATGATTAAAGGAGGGAACAGGAGGTTCCATGTGTTATTTGCAGGTTGTGAATGGTTTGAATGGACGAAAGGAAGTGGGTTTTCAATACAGGTACAGAACCTGTTTTGTTTCTGCAAGTCTCACCGAGATGACCGACCTTATGTCACCGACCTGGCCGAGCTGGCCGAGCTCATCTGCCGAGCCGAGCTGGACGAGCTCATGTGTCTTTGACCGAGCTCTTGACCGAGCTCATGTCACCGAGCTGGCCGAACTCGTGTGTCCGACCGAGCTGACCGAGCTCAACGTTTCATCAGCGCTTGAGTCTTCTTTGAGCTCTGCGCTTTGCCGAACCGAGCTCAAGCTGAACCGAGCTCATATGCATGTTACCGAGCTCATGACCGAGCTCATGTCTTTACCGCGCTCATGACCGAGCTCATGTCTTTACCGCGCTCATGACCGAGCTCATGTCTCTACCGCGCTCATGACCGAACTCGTCATTTTCCGAGCTCATGTCTTTTACAGAGCCAGCTGAAACTTCCTTTTAAACAGGGGTTTGAATGTGTGATATCTAAACCTACATAAGTGTTAGCTATGGTTATTTAAATGCACATATTCAATTAAGTAATGTCATTCATAGTAACACGTGCATTGATAACAAACGTTTCACTCATTTGTTTGGTTTAGATAATATGTTAATAATTCTTTTGTTGTATAATTGAATTGTTCATTGAGTCTGGCACTACATAGTGATTTCTATAAGCTCTTTGGAGCTGTTACTGCTGCAGCAGATTATTTGGGAGTGTTCCGGAGCTCCGTGGTGATATCAGTGGTCCCTGGCCCGGTCACTGGTAAATCCCACAATATATGATTCCTTCCGTATGGAAGATGTGATTCCTTCCGTTTTAGGAAGATGTGATATGAATTGAAATACTATTGTAGGATTGCCAACTATGAAAGACTCATATCATATTGATTTGAATAAAATGGTAAATTGTATTAGTCTAATTTGGCTTAGATAAATGAAATGATGTGTTAGCATGTTAAATCATGTAATTGTTATACATTGATGAATTGTCAAATTCATAGTGTTATTGATGGCATTACAGGCAAGGCTGCCCATGCCGACTCTTCTAAGGCCTCAACGTCATCGGAGAAGACCACTGAGGTTCCTCCAGGAGGATTAGTAGAGTGGAAATGAAATGAAAACTTGAGTTAAATGAATTTGGAACGTTTCATACTTTTGATCCTTGCATTGTATTTAAATATGCAAGTGATGATGTAAATGAACTTTTGTTTTAACATAAGCAATGTATAGTTGTTTATATTCCGCATAATATGTATTTGATATCTCTTGTGAATTTTATGGTTATTGAAATTCACGGGAGTAAGTATGCGTCACGACTCGGGAGTATCTCCGATTTAATCGTAATCTCGGGATCGGGTCGTGACATACTTATTGTATGGTATCAGAGCAAAGTGAAAGAATTGAAAAGAAATTTAAAAACCTTTAGGAATTGTAAGAAAGCAGTGAGAAAACGTGAACGTACAAATTATATCCTACTGTTTGGATTTATTGTTTATTGCTTTCACTATATGTGAATTGCTTTCACTATTTATGATGTCTATGTAATGGAAGTACAAAGATGTATATCTTATCTTCCTGTGTTATTTTCAGAATGGCATCTAGTTCAGGAAGAGGAGGAAATGGGAATGATAACCCAGATTATGTGGTTAGTGGAAACGAAGGTCCTACACCTACTCCTCCTACTCCAAATAGTGATGCTAGATTTGCTGCTATATTAGAGAAGATAGCTAAAAGCCATGAAGCACAGTTGAATATGCAAATTCAAATCAATACTATGCTGCAAGTACAGGCACAGATGCAAGCTCAAATGCAAATTCCACAAGTGCCACCAATTCAACCACCACCTACTGTTGGTACTCAGGTGGTAGTTCAGTCGAAAGAGAAAGATCCTAATGTTCTGTATGAACAGTTTAGGAAGAGAGGAGCAACCGAGTTTTATGGTAAGGAAGATGCTTTAGTGGCTGATGAATGGATCCAGCACACTAAAGATGTGTTTGACACCATTGTTTGCACTTCAAGACAAAAGGTGTTGCTTGCTTTTTCGATGCTACGGGATGTAGCAAAAGATTGGTGGAAAGGTATTAAAGATACCATGCTTGAAACACCAGTAGCCACTGTATGGGAAACTTTTAAGAAGCAATTTGAGAGGAACTTTGTTCCGGAACATGTGAGGCAGCGGAAAGAATCTGAATTTCTGAATTTGAAGCAAGGGCAAATGACTGTGACTGTATATGTTCATACATTTATACAGCTGTCCAAATATGCTAAAGACCTAATTGATACAGAAGAGAAAAAGATCAAGAGGTTCATAAATGGTTTGAACCCAGCTTATAAGAAGATGGTCTTGGCAAGTCAAATGCCTGTGCATTTTGATGATGCAGTTGACAGAGCATATACTGCTGAAGAGGTTCATCGTGAAGAACTAGAATTAAATGCTGGTTCTAAAAGAAATAGTGGGCCTTGGTTCAAAAAGGGAGGCAAAGATGAGAACAAAAAGCAAAAGTCTGATGCTAAAGCTGAGGGTAAACCGGTTTGTGGGACGTGTGGAAAAGCTCACAAAACTGAAGTGTGTTGGAGAAACACTGGAGCATGTTTAGCTTGTGGTTCAATGGAGCATAAAATGGCTCAATGTCCCAGAATTAAAAGAGATAATCAAGCTCCTCAGCAACAACCTTCTAAAGGACAAGCATCAGTTCCTACTCCTCCACAGCAGCGTCAGTGGCAGCAACGTCAGAGACAGCAGCAACCACGGCAACAGCAACAGCAGAATCGGCCTCAGGTTGCAGGGCAAGTCTATGCTGTTAATAGGGAACAAGCTGAAGCTGCAACTAATGTGGTGGAAGGTATAATTTATGTTGATAGTAGACCTGCGGTTGCATTGTTTGACCCTGGATCTACTCATTCATTTGTTGCACCTCCATTTGTTTGTGATATGCAAAAACAGATTAAACAGTTGTCGTATGATTTTACTGTCACTACTCCATTGGGAAGAAAAGTAGTGTGTGAATTGTATGTACCCCAATGTAGTGTTCAAATTGGAGAGGTGTCAATGCCAGCAAATCTAGTAGTGTTGGCTATGAATGATTTTGATGTTATTTTTGGTATGGATTGGCTTGCGAAGTACAAGCTTGTTTGGACTGTTTTCGCAAAATCATCACTTTCAAGCTAGATGAAGCCAATACCAGTGTATTATTTGAAGGAACACAGAAGCAATTTGGTACAAGGCTTGTTTCAGCAATGAAAGCTGAACGAATGATGCGAAGTGGTTGTGAAGGCTACATCGCATTCATCACTGAAAAGAAGCCAAAGAAGGAATTAGAAAGTATTCCTATTGTCTGTGAATTTCCAGATGTATTTTCGCAAGAAGTGCCAGGTCTACCTCCAGCAAGGGAAGTAGATTTTACTATAGAGCTTGTGCCAGGTTCTGCACCTATATCTCGGGCACCGTATAGAATGGCACCGTCAGAATTACATGAATTGAAGACACAAATACAGGATTTGCTCGATAAAGGTTTTATTAAACCTAGTGTTTCGCCATGGGGAGCTCCTGTATTGTTTGTCAAGAAGAAGGATGGCACCCTCTGTATGTGTATTGATTATAGGCAGTTAAATTTGATAACAATCAAGAACAAGTATCCTTTGCCTAGAATTGATGAGTTGTTTGATCAACTCCAGGGTGCAGCGTATTATTCTAAGATTGATCTCTGATCTGGATATCACCAGATTCGTGTTAGAGATTAAGATGTGCAGAAAACAGCATTTAGAACTAGATATGGACATTATGAATTTCTAGTTATGCCTTTTGGCCTAACGAATGCACCTGCAGTGTTTATGGCTTTGATGAACAGAATTTTTGCTGCTTATCTGGATCAGTTTGTCGTGATCTTCATTGATGATATTCTGGTATATTCAAAGTCAGAGCAAGAACATTCGCACCATCTCAGAACAACATTGCAATTATTGAGAGACAATCAGTTATATGCAAAGTTAGAGAAGTGTGATTTCTGGTTGCAGCAGGTGGCATTCTTGGGTCATATTATTACTAGAGAAGGATTAGCTGTGGATCCAGCTAAGGTGGAAGCCATTACTAATTGGCAAAGTCCGAAGAATGTCCCAGAGGTTCGGAGCTTCTTAGGTTTGGCTGGATATTACCGAAGATTTGTGAAAGATTTCTCTAGAATTGCAGCACCGTTGACAAAACTGACTCGGAAGGGCATTCCATTTGTATGGAATGATGATTGTGAGTCTAGTTTTCAAGAATTGAAGCAGAGATTAGTCTCAGCCCCAATTTTATCATTACCTGATGGCAGAGGAGGATTTGTAATTTATTCCGATGCTTCTGGTTTAGGATTGGGGTGTGTATTGATGCAGAATAATAGGGTCATTGCCTATGGTTCGCGTCAATTAAAAGAACATGAGAAGAACTATGCCACTCATGATTTGGAGCTCGCGGCTGTTGTATTTGCTTTGAAGCAATGGAGGCATTATCTGTATAGAGAGACCTTTGAGGTTCATTGTGATCACAGAAGCCTTCAATATTTGTTCACTCAGAAAGATATTAATATGAGGCAACGCCGTTGGTTAGAGCTGATCAAAGATTATGATTTTCCATTTACTTTTGTACCTGGAAAAGGTAATGTTGTAGCTGATGCTTTAAGTCGGAAGTCTGCTTATTTGGCATCATTGGAATATGGGTGGAATCTAGTTGATGATTTCAAGGATTTGGATGTGTCTGTTGACATAATTGATGATCGCAACCTGATTGCACAAATGTCTGTATTCGCACCACTCCTTCTTAAGGATATTAAGGAAAGGCAGTTTGAAGATCCTGAGTTAGTGAAAATCAGGGATCACATTGCAGCAAGACCTGATTTTGTGTTAGTTGAAGGAGTTCTTTACTTCAAAGACAGATTATGTGTGCCAGCACAAGAAGATTTGAAGCAGGCAGTGATGTTTGAAGCTCATCACACTCGATATTCTATGCATCCAGGGAGTACTAAAATGTATAGAAATCTCAAAAACAGGTTCTGGTGGAATAATATGAAGCGGGAGATAGCAAGTTATGTGTCTTCCTGCTTAACTTGCCAGCGTGTGAAAGTAGAGCACCAAAAACCGCCTGGATTACTTCACCCACTGTATATTCCTAAGTGGAAGTGGGAACATCTCACTATGGACTTTGTTTCTGGTTTACCAAAGACGAGGAAGCAACATGATGCCATATGGGTAATCGTTGATCGTCTTACAAAGTCTGCACACTTTCTTCCATTTAGAAAGGATATGGGATTTAGTGATATGTCCAAATTGTTTGTCAAAGAAGTAACTCGATTGCATGGAACACCGGTCTCGATTGTTTCCGATCGGGATAGTCGGTTTGTTTCCACATTTTGGCAGACATTTCAGAATTCAATGGGTACTAGACTTCAATTTAGTACTGCTTATCATCCTCAGACAGATGGTCAATCTGAAAGGACAATTCAGACATTGGAGGATTTGCTTCGTGCCAGTGTTATGGACTTTGGTAGTGATTGGGATGAGCATCTTGCATTGTGCGAATTTGCGTACAATAATAGCTATCACTCCAGCATTGAAATGGCACCATTTGAAGCATTATATGGTCGAAGATGTAGGACTCCAGTGAGCTGGGAAGAAGTTGGAACTCGAAGTTTCCACGGTCCTACGATCATTGCTGAAACAGCAGAGAAGGTTCAGAAAGTGCAAGATAGGTTAAAGGTTGCTAGATCAAGGCAGAAGAGCTATGCTGACAATCGTCGGCGTGATCTAGAGTTTACAGTTGATGATCTAGTCTTTTTAAAGACTTCTCCAATGAAAGGTACTATTCGGTTTGGACAGAAAGGGAAACTTTCCCCGAGATTCATTGGACCTTTCAAGATCACAAGCAGAATTGGAAATGTGGCCTATCGTCTTGACCTTCCAGCAGAACTCTCCGGTATCCACAATGTATTTCATGTTTCCATGCTTCGAAAATATGTGGCTGATCCTTCACATGTTATTCATCATGAAGAGATCCAAGTATTGCCAAATACCACATATATCGAAAAGCCCGTTCGAATTATTGATACCAAGGAGCAAGTTCTCCGTACGAGAACTATCAAATGGGTTAAAGTCCTTTGGGCTCATCATGAACCCAATGAAGCCACGTGGGAATTGGAGGAACAAATGGCTCGAAAGTATCCAGAGTTATTCGTTCAAGTAAGTTTTCCTTGTTTTATAGTTTTACTTATTGTATTATGTTTGGTTTTATTTATGTTTCATTCGGAGGACCGAACGATTCTAAAAGTTTAGGAGAATGTTACACTCCGACCCGAGTTAATCCAGATTAACTCTAATTAATCGAGATTAATGTGGATTAAACGTGATTAATCAATTTAATGGTGATTAATGACTAAGATGGGTCAAATTAGTTTCAAACAAATGAATTAAGTGTAATGGAAAGAGGCTGAAGGAGATTAACTCAATAGAGTTGAGTTTAGACTCAAATCAGTGAAGTTGAGTGTTTTTTCGTAAATACGAATTTTAGCGTATTTTATTGAAAAGGATGAAAGTTGATACCATCGTGTGTATCTTAATGAGTACAATAACTTTCATAATATACTCGTAGTCATTTGACCTTAAGTGAATTAAATAGGTCTTCATTTGACTTGATTTGAGAATATAATGAACTAGTGGGTTTATGTGCAAAAAGCATCTTTTATAAGGTTCCAAAGTGTTCTGTAAGAACCCATTTCATTCGGTGGGTTTTGTTTAAGCGGCAGCAAGGAGAGTTTTCTTCTCCCTTCTTCGTTCTTCTTTATGTATGATGAAGCTTGAGGTTTACAAGGAATTTTGAGAGAAAGTTTTAAGATTCATCTCCATCATCATCTTCCTTGAGCTTTCATTGGAGTGAAAGTTTGATTGAAGGAGGTTTGATTTCAAAACTCAAGTTATCAAAGGAGTTCTTGTGTTTCTCAAACCAAAGGCAAGTATAACATTTATTTGTGATTGTGATGCTAATTTATATAAGTTTCATTAGTTCTTGTAGTTGTGAGCTCAAATAGGTTGTGTAGAAGTTGGAATTGATCATTTTGGATTATGGACTGATTAAACGATAATAGAATGGATTATATGAGGTATAGAAGTGTTTTATGGTTTATAGATGATGATTAAAGGAGGGAACAGGAGGTTCCATGTGTTATTTGCAGGTTGTGAATGGTTTGAATGGACGAAAGGAAGTGGGTTTTCAATACAGGTACAGAACCTGTTTTGTTTCTGCAAGTCTCACCGAGATGACCGACCTTATGTCACCGACCTGGCCGAGCTGGCCGAGCTCATCTGCCGAGCCGAGCTGGACGAGCTCATGTGTCTTTGACCGAGCTCTTGACCGAGCTCATGTCACCGAGCTGGCCGAACTCGTGTGTCCGACCGAGCTGACCGAGCTCAACGTTTCATCAGCGCTTGAGTCTTCTTTGAGCTCTGCGCTTTGCCGAACCGAGCTCAAGCTGAACCGAGCTCATATGCATGTTACCGAGCTCATGACCGAGCTCATGTCTTTACCGCGCTCATGACCGAGCTCATGTCTTTACCGCGCTCATGACCGAGCTCATGTCTCTACCGCGCTCATGACCGAACTCGTCATTTTCCGAGCTCATGTCTTTTACAGAGCCAGCTGAAACTTCCTTTTAAACAGGGGTTTGAATGTGTGATATCTAAACCTACATAAGTGTTAGCTATGGTTATTTAAATGCACATATTCAATTAAGTAATGTCATTCATAGTAACACGTGCATTGATAACAAACGTTTCACTCATTTGTTTGGTTTAGATAATATGTTAATAATTCTTTTGTTGTATAATTGAATTGTTCATTGAGTCTGGCACTACATAGTGATTTCTATAAGCTCTTTGGAGCTGTTACTGCTGCAGCAGATTATTTGGGAGTGTTCCGGAGCTCCGTGGTGATATCAGTGGTCCCTGGCCCGGTCACTGGTAAATCCCACAATATATGATTCCTTCCGTATGGAAGATGTGATTCCTTCCGTTTTAGGAAGATGTGATATGAATTGAAATACTATTGTAGGATTGCCAACTATGAAAGACTCATATCATATTGATTTGAATAAAATGGTAAATTGTATTAGTCTAATTTGGCTTAGATAAATGAAATGATGTGTTAGCATGTTAAATCATGTAATTGTTATACATTGATGAATTGTCAAATTCATAGTGTTATTGATGGCATTACAGGCAAGGCTGCCCATGCCGACTCTTCTAAGGCCTCAACGTCATCGGAGAAGACCACTGAGGTTCCTCCAGGAGGATTAGTAGAGTGGAAATGAAATGAAAACTTGAGTTAAATGAATTTGGAACGTTTCATACTTTTGATCCTTGCATTGTATTTAAATATGCAAGTGATGATGTAAATGAACTTTTGTTTTAACATAAGCAATGTATAGTTGTTTATATTCCGCATAATATGTATTTGATAGCCCTTGTGAATTTTATGGTTATTGAAATTCATGGGAGTAAGTATGCGTCACGACTCGGGAGTATCTTCGATTTAATCGTAATCTCGGGATCGGGTCGTGACAATGAGAGTAAGGGAATTCTTACAAATGGGAGATGATGATGCAAGTGATAGCAGAGTCAAAATCTCTGGATTCGGAGATTCGGGGGAAATCGGGGTAGCGTCGATGATCGAGATATCCCATGTGCATTCCGCAATCGAACATGATCCTCTTCCCGCCAATCGACACAACCACGCAGCTCTTGCCAACCTCTTGCCCAGCTCCTAGAGATTCAAGGATTCCATATAAAAAAGGGAGGTTTACAGCAGAAGAAATCAAACAAGCTAACAAAGACAAAGATAAAAAAAATGGAGGAAATCAGACCTAGGAGGAAGAAGAGAAGAGAGGAAGAGAGAGAGAGAACCAAGGGAGAGCGGGAGTGGTGTGCAGGTGGGCGCAGGGCGGAACGGAGGAGGAAGCAAGGGAGAGGGAGAGGAACAGGGGAGGAAGAAGAGAAGACGGAGAGAGAGAGAGAGAGAGAGAGAGGGAACCGAGGGAGAGAAGAAAGAGAGGTGCGCGGTGTGTGCAGAGTGCAGGAAGAGGAACGGGTGTACCTAGTGCAGGGGAGGCGTCCGGCTGCGCGAGGAGAAAGATGAAGGCTCTGCAGGCATCCGGGGGCTGCTGCGCGAGCTTGGCAGTGATGCTGTGGTCGTCTGGCGGAGGAAGATGAAGTGGGTCGTGCGCCTGGGAGAGGTCTAGAGAGGGAGGGAGAGATAGAAATGGATGAGAGGAGATGAGAGGAGATGGGTTCTCGAAGGTTGCGAAGGAGATGAGAGGACGACGATGGAGATGGGTTTTGCCATTCAGGTGGGGGCGATTCACGCCTGGGAGAGGTCTGGAGAGTGAGGGGAGAGAAAGAAATGAGTAGAAGGAAAAGAGGGATTGAAGAGGGAAAAGGTGGGGGCTGTGGAGGCGGGAGGGGGAAAATTTTGGTTTACCATAAGAAAATTTCTACAGAGCCTGGGCTTTTGTTCCCGAGCTCTGGCGCGACTCGTTGCTGGGATCCAACAGCTCCCATGGTAGTCGTGCCAGAGCCCTGCACAAATCCGGGCTCCATAGCACGGTTGTTACCGTAAACGTTGGTAAAAATTATTTTATTTTTCTTAACATTTACTGACGATTAATATAAAACGTCGGTAAAAAATTAATTTTCCGAAGCTAATTTTTGTCGGTAAAAAAACAAATTCGTCAGTAAAGGTCTCTATTTTTAATTTTCCTAAAAATAAAATTAAACTTTACCGATGTCTTACAAAAAAAAAATGTCGCTAAAAGTTCATTTTACCCACTTCATAAAATTCGTCTATAATAGAATTCGTCGATAATAGTCTTTGATATTTATTTTCCCTAAAAATGAAGTTAATAATAAAATTGAACTTTGCCTACGGTTTTCAAGGACGGCTGGTAGTGGTGGGGCTGGTAACGCCCCCGAAAAAATCGAAAACTGGCACGAGCACTGCACTCGAGGGGGGAGTAACTTATAGGAACTGACGGTACGCAAATAGGACTCCCGGTTAGAGAATTAGAAGCAAAAATATAGGATTTTCCAACACTTAGGCTCGAAAACGGCCCGCCGGGGGTCCGGAATAGGTAACGGCCCTCGAAAAAATCAGAAACAGGCACGAGCACTTCGCTCGAGTGTAGAGTAACTTGTAGGAACTGACGGTTCACAAATAGGACTCCCAGTTAGAGAATTAGAAGCGAAACATAGAATTTTCCAACACTTAGGCTCGAAAACGGCCCGGCGGGGGTCCGGAACGGGAAACGGACCCCGGAAAAATCGGAAACTGGCACGAGCACTTCGCTCGAGGGTAGAGTAACTTGTAGGAACTGACGGTTCGCAAATAGGAATCCCGGTTAGAGAATTTTGACTCCCCCCACCTTTTTATCCTATATTAAAAACATGCGGTAGCTTCATATAGGATATAACAAAATGATCAATGAGCAGACAAAAAGGGGTGTACAACCACATTAAACGATCAAATGAAAGGGGAAAAATGATAGGCTCTTTATGACTATTCTTATTCAGATTCTCTTTGAATACAAGGAGGTTGATTCCTCCATAGAAAGAACAAAATTAATCTAACACTGAAGGAGACTTATAAAATATTTTTTGTACAAATCTTATGAGGGAAAGTTGGAATCTAAAATATAATTTATCCAATTGATGCAGACACATTAGCAAGGACATCTATTTGATGGGCCACCTCTTCAACAGTGTGTAGGCTACAAATAAATATTTATCTAATATTCTAAATTAATATTGGTTTTCAAAAAGGCCGAACACTCTCATAGAAAATTTTCTTTTTTTGTGCCATGCCATTCCAAGAAGTTTGCCCAAGCATAAAATTAATATTGGTAACAATCTCTGATTTTTTAAAAATGAAGTTAATTTATGAATGACCTTTGCCGACGTTTTTTTGTAAAACGTTGGTAAAAGGCAGCCTTTTACCGATGTTGTTTTTAAAAACGTCGGTAAAAGTCTAATTGTTACCGACGAAATTATATACGTCGGTAAAGAATTATCTTTACCGACGAATTTGTAAAAACGTCGCTAAAAGTGAAACTTGTTGTAGTACTTCTTGGATAACAACTTCAATGCTGGCATGCACGAAGGGCTTAAGTGTGAGATAGAAGAGAGGGGCATTAGTGCGAAATAGAAGAAATGGTTGACAGAGTGTCTTCTTGAGTCACGACTTCAATACTTGTGAGAGAGGAATAGGCTCAAGTGCGAGAGAGAGAAATGAGGGTTTGTAGACAGTGTCTTCTTGGGTCACGACTTCAATACTTGTGAGAGAGGAATAGGCTCAACTGTCAGAGAGAAATGAGGTTTTGTAGAGATTGGCTTCTTGGGTCATGACTTCAGTGTCCGTGTACGTGAAAATGAGTGATAAGGGTAAAAGTGTGTCTCTTGGGGGCACGGTTTCAGTGCTCCGAAATACAAAACCACGACATTTTAATAAAGAGAAATAATTAGTGATAAAATATTTTTGTCTCCTTAAATACAAGAACAGAGAATTTATTATTGGTGATGAAATATTTTTGTCTTCTACAACTTAACCTTACGAGACGAAAAATATATTTGTCGTGCAATCAATCACAATAAGCATTACGCAAGTAGAATTTATTAGTGATGAAATATTTTCATCTCCCACAACTTATTCTTCCGAGACAAATATATATTTGTCGCCCATTTAACAGGAAGATGAAATGCCATGATGGAGTATTTATTGGTAATGAAATATTTTCGTCTTCCATAACTTATCTTTATTGGTGACAAATTACGTTCATCGCAAAAACAAATTATATTTTGTGATTAAAATGTTCGTCTCCAATGAGCTAAAATAATTCACCCCACAACTTATTCTTCCAAGACAAAAATATATTTGTCGCCCATTTAACAGGAAGATGAAACGGCATGATGGAGTGTTTATTGGTGATGAAATATTTTCGTCTTCCAAAACTTATCCTTATTGGTGATGAATTACGTTCGTCGCCAACACAAATTATATTTTGTGACAAAAATGTTCGTCTCCAATGAGCTCAAATAATTCGCCTCACAACTTATTCTTTCAAGACAAAAATATATTTGTCGCCCATTTAACAGGAAGATGAATGGCATGATGGAGTGTTTATTGGTGACAAAATATTTTCGTCTTCCATAACTTATCCTTATTAATGACGAATTACGTTTGTCGCAAAAACAAATTATATTTTGTGACAAAAATGTTCGTCTCCAATAAGCTCAAATAATTCGCCCTACAACTTATTCTTCCGAGACAAAAATATATTTGTCGCCCATTTAACAGGAAGATGAACGGCATGATGGGGTGTTTATTGGCGACGAAATATTTTCGTCTTCCATAACTTATCCTTATTAGTGACGAATTACGTTCGTCGCAAAAACTAATTATATTTTGTGACAAAAATGTTCGTCTCCAATGAGCTAAAATAATTCACCCCACTGACAACTTATTCTTCCGAGACAAAAATATATTTGTCGCCCATTTAACAGAAAGATGAAACAGTATGATGGAGTGTTTATTGGTGACGAAATATTTTCGTCTTCCATAACTTATCCTTATTAGTGACAAATTACGTTCGTCGCAAAAACAAATGATATTTTATGACAAAAATGTTCGTCTCCAATGAGCTAAAATAATTCGTGCCAACGCAAATGAAATTGGCGCCTTATGGTGATGAAATATGTTCGTCTTCCATAACTTATCCTTATTGGTGACGAATTACGTTCTTCGCAAAAAAAAAAAAAAAAAATTGTGACAAAAATGTTCGTCTCCAATGAGCTAAAATAATTGGCGCCAACGCAAATGAACTTGGCACCTTATTTTGCCAGATGAAATTTTGTTTTCGTCTCCTATACTTTTGAAAAAAATTAAAAAAAATGACAAAATTTATATTTCATCCTCTTTAGGTGTTCTTTTAAGACAAAAAAAAATTTCGTCATCAAATTTTGTCACAACAGCCTAGATTTCTTGTAGTGTCTTCATTGTAATTTATTCCTAAGACTGGAGTGCAATTGCATTTATATAGTGGTGTTATTTGCAATTAACTATAGGCCCGGATTGCACATGAGATGTAGGGTCGCGGTGTCCCAGTTGGAGCCAGCTTTCTATGGAATCCCTAGTCGTCCCCACGCTAGCCCAAATTATTGGAAAGATACTAATCCTACTAGAACTCTAAGATGAAGGAATTAGAAAGTTACTATTTCTATTTGAAGTGAGACTTCTAATAGTGGTAATAGTAAGGTTACTAATTTTTGTAGTAGTAAGACTTCTATTTCAATTAGTACAAGAGGAGGGAAGGAGGTTGCTTAAAGCTATAAAAAGAGAAGCAAGGGGGCTGGGATGTCTACTCTTGGATTTCACGCCCCGTCCTCACTTTTGTGCAAGAGTTGCACATCTCTTCTAGTTCTCCTCTAGTTGTTTAAGTTTCTTAGAAGGTTTTCTCTTGAAGTTTCCACCAGTCTTCTTGAGAAGAGAGATCTAATACGGGACATAGCGTGGAAGACTAAGAGGTTTTGGAGATCCTAAGTTGCTTACGAAGAAAGAATTTCTTCAACTAGTAATTCTTCCTCTCCATTAGAGCACAACCAGGCTCCAAAGGTATAATCTACTTCTCTATTAGTTGTAGATTATTTTTATTTCATGGTGTTGCTTGTTCTCTATCATTTAGATAGGTTATTATTATTGTACATGATAGATGAGTATGAGGGATTGCATCCTGGATATGGTTTATGGCCTTATGGGTACTTGATCCTTGAGTCAAGTGGGTCAAAAGTTTTGAAATCCTATCCACGAGTCCCACCTATTTCCAACACTACTGCAGTAGGAATAATCATTTAACCCATTTTTAGCTCTATGATGAGCTTTAACAGGATAGCTATGTAATGCCAGACTCAAAGAGTCAATTCAAATCAAATATTACTCAAGTTAACAATTAATCCAATTTTGGATCTCAATTCAATTCTGTAAATTCCATTCATAATTGAAAGGAATACAGACTAATACAATTCACATTTAGACTTGAGATTAATTATATGAATGCAACTCAATTTCAAAGAGTTAAGACAATTTACAACTTCACTAACTTCACTTTCTCATTCCAAACCATTCATTTAGGTGTAACCCTTGGTTATCTAATATACGTGTTATTTTCGATGAACATCACATTATATATAAGGTACCTTAAAATACTCTCCTTAATTAGCACCTATGAAGGTTTATAACAAACTACGATTAACACATATTATCCAATTCCATTGAACAATGTTCTAAATTAACTATCAAGCTCAAAGTCATTGATAATTCTTCTTTTATAATCCATAAATCTCAAATACACTATAAAGATTCTCTAGACTAATTTATAGACCTATTTATATATATATATATAGAACGAGTTTTTATTCAAGTAGAACCTCAGTCCGGACTCAATTCTGAGCCATCCGAGCGATCGGCACTGTAGGTCCGATCGATCGGACATGTACAATTTTAGTTTCAGAAATCTGGAATGAACTCATATTTCTTCTTCTAACTTCCATCTAATCTGAACCTGCACATGCTAGAGGACCTTCTATCCTCTTCTAATACACCATTTACATTCATAATCTTCTTCTCCATTCATTCAACCCATACACACAAATCAATTCTATGAATTGGGTTAGAAATCATACTTACAACAAGATTAAAGAAGATTCATATCAAAGTAGCATCTAATCGTAAATAAACAGTTTATACTTGCCTTAATTTGAATTCCACACAAAACCCTCTTCCTCTAAGCCCAATTAGAGAGGAAATTCTTCCAATTCAAACCCTAATTTTCCCTAATTCCATGAAAACAATTCAAAACAGATTTTCGTGAGCTATTCATGCTAATTAACAGTTCTAACTACCTAATAACACTTGAAAGTTATGTAAAGAATCTGAAATACTCACTTGTAATCTTGAAAAAGAGAAAAACTGAACTTTCTCTCAAGTCCTAACTCCAAGGATGAAGAAAACTTGATAAAGGAGATGAAGTAGATGAAATCTCTTTTCTCGATTCACTTGCACAACTTTCACTTGAGCAATTGATGAAGAAAAATGAAGAAGAAAAGAGGAAAGAGCCTAGGATTTGCTCTCATATATTTTGAGCCGGAAAAATGATCGATTGAATGAAAGCTTAAGTTCACTTAAACCTTATAACCTATGTTTTACACTTTAGCCCTCTTACATTAACGATTCATTTGGTCCATTTTAAACCAAATGCAATCGAGTATATTATGAAAGTTAACGTACTCTTCGAGATATATGCGATGGTACCAAGAGTTACTGTATTCGACAAAATACGCGAAAATCTATATTTTCGGAAAAGTCCTTGTTTTCTCTGACTTGAGTCTAAAATCAACTCTATTCACTTAGTCTCATTAAAACTCATTCCACTAAGCTTAATTCATCTATTTGAGACCAATTCAACTCAATTTGGTCATTAACCACAATTAGCTTAGTTAAACATGATTAATTTACACTAATCTCAATTAATTAGCATTAATCTCGATTAGTTCGGGACGGGGTGTAACATTCACCTAAACTTTTAGAATAATTCGGTCATCCGATTGAAATATAAATCAAAAGAAAAGCAAGAAATCAAAATTACCTGAACGAATAGCTTTAGATACTTTCGAGCCATTTGTTCTTTAAGTTCCCATAGAGCCTTAGTGGGTTCATGATGAGCCCAAAGGACTTTGACCCATTTGATTGTCCTCATACGAAGAACTTGTTCCTTGGTATCAATAATTATGACTGGCTTCTCTACATATGTGGTGTTTGGCCGAACATGATTCTCATCATAACTGATGAAACACATTGTGGATACCGGAGAGTTTCAATGGAAGTTCCAAACGATAAACTACATCTCCAATCATGCTCTTGATTTTGAAAGGTCCAATGTATCTCGGGGAAAGTTTATTTTTCTGCCCAAATCTAATAATACCTTTCATAGGAGAAGTTTTCAAGAATACCCAATCATCAATGGCAAACTCCAAATCACGCCGATGGTTGTCAGCATAGCTTTTATACCTTGATCAGGCAACTTTCAACCTATCTTGTACTCTTTGAACTCTCTCTATTGTTTCTACAATTACTGTAGGACCATGGAAGCTTCTGGTTCCAACTTCCTCCCAGCTCACTGGAGTCCTACATCTCCGACCATAGAGTGCCTCAAATGGTGTCATTTCAATGCTGGAGTGATAACTGTTATTGTACGCAAATTCACACAACACTTGATACTCATCCCATTCACTACCAAAGTCCTTAACACTGGGCACAAAGAAATTCCTCCAAAGTCTGAATAGTTCGCTCCGACTGCCCGTTCGTTTATGGATGATATGTAGTACTAAACCGGAGTCTAGTACCCATAGAATTTTGGAATGACTGCCAAAATTTGGAAACAAATCGACTATCTCAATCTAAAACAATCGAGACTGGCGTTCCATGCAATCGAGTCACTTCCCTCACAAATATTCTGGACATTTCATTGAATCCCATATCTTTCCTAAATGGAAGAAAATGTGCAAACTTTGTAAGACAATCAACAATTACCCATACGGTATCATGTTGTCTTCTCGTTGTTGGTAAACCATATACAAAGTACATAGTAAGATGTTCCCATTTCCATCTAGGTATATTCAGAGGATGAAGCAATCCTGGTGGTTTCCGGTGCTCAAACTTCAAACGCTAACAAGTCAACACGAAGATACATAGAATGCTATCTCCCGCTTCATGTTATTCCACCAAAACCTGTCATTGAGATTTCTATACATTTTAGTACTCCCTGGATGCATAGAATATCTAGTGTAATGAGCTTCAAACATTATTGCCTGCTTCAGATCTTCTTGTGCTGGCACATATAATCTATCTCGAAAATACAGAATTCCTTCCACAAACACAAAATCTGGTTTTGCGGCAATTGTCCTTGATTCTTACCAATTCAGGATCTTCAAATTGTCTACTCTTGATCTGCTGGATAAGAATTGGTTCTAACATGGATATTGCTGCAACCATCACTTTGACGTCCACCATTTCAATGGATATATCCAAATCTCTAAACTCTTCAATCAAGTTCCATTCACCCACCAGCGATGCCAAGTCAACAGATTTCCAACACAAAGCATCAGCTACTACATTACCTTTTCCAGGTACATAAGTGAATGGAAAGTCATAATCCTTGATGAGCTCTAGCAACGACGTTGTCTCAGATTAATGTCCTTCTGAGTAAACAAATATTGAAGGCTTCTATGATCACAATGAACTTCAAAAGTCTCTCTACACAGATAATGCCTCCATTGCTTCAAAGCAAATACAATTGTCGCGAGCTCTAAATCATGAATAGCATAATTCTTTCAATGTTCTTTCAATTGACACGAACTATAGGCAATTACCCTACCATTTAGCATCCGCACACATCCCAATCCAATACCTGAAGCATCGAAATAAATTACCAATCCTCATCTTCCTTCAGGTAATACCAAGATTAGAGTTGTAATCAATCTTTGCTTTAAATTATGAAAACTAGACTCACATTCATCATTTTATAAAAATGGAATATTCTTCCGAGTCAGTTTTGTTGACGGAGATGCAATTTTAGAGAAGTCTTTCACAAATCTTCTGTAATAACCTGCCAACCCTGAGAAGCTCCGAACTTTAGGTACGTTTTTCAGACTATGCCACTTGGTAACTGCTTCAATTTTAGCTGATCAATACCCAGTCATTCTCTGGTAATTATATGACACAGAAATGCCACCTGCTGCAGCCAGAAATCACACTTCTCTATCTTTACAAACAAATGATTATCTCTCAATAACTGCAAAGTTGTTCTGAGATAGTGTGAATGTTCTTGTTCTGACTTTGAATATATCAGAATTTCATTAATGAAGATTACAACAAACTGGTCTAGATAAGAAGCAAAGATTATGTTCATCAAAGCCATAAAAACTACAAGTACATTCGTTAGACCAAAAGGCATAACTAAAAATTCATAGTGACTATAACGAGTCCTAAATGCAGTCTTCTCCACATTTTAATCTTTAACTCGAATCTAATGATATCTAGATCGAAGATCAATCTTTGAAAAATAAGCTGCACCCTGGAGTTGATCAAACAACTCATCAATTCTAGGCAATGGATACTTATTCTTGATTGTCATCTGATTTATCTGCCTATAATCGATACACACGCGAAGGGTGCCATCTTTCTTCTTTACAAACAATATAGGACCTCCCCATGTTGAGACACTAGGTCTAATAAAACCTTTATCTAGCAAATCTGTATTTTTTTCTTCAACTCATGTAACTCTGATTGTGCCTAACTATATGGTGCTTTGAATATTGGTGTAGTACCTGGCACAAGCTCTATAGTAAAGTCTACTTCCCTAGTTGGAGATGAACCTAGCACTTCATCTGGAAACACGTCTGGAAATTCACAGACTACAAGAATATTCCTTAATTCCTGTACTGACTTCTTTTCATAAATGAATGTGATGTAGCCTTCACAACTACTACACATCGTTCGCGCAGCCTTAAGTGCTGAAATAAGTCTTGTATCAAATTTCTTCTTAACTCCTTCAAACAATACACTAGCAATGGCTTCATCAACTTTAAAAGTGATGATTTTGCGGAAACAGTCCAAACAGGCTCTGTACTTCGCAAGCCAATCCATGCCAAAGATCACATCAAAATCATTCATCGCTAACACAACCAAGTCATCTGGCATTAATACTTCACCAATTTTAACATTGCACTTGGGAATATACAGTTCACATACTACTCTTTTCCCTAATGGAGTAGTGACAGTAAAATCATATGGCAATTGCGTTATTCGTTTTTGCATTTCACAAGAGAACGAAGGTGCTACAAATGACTACGTAGACCCCAGATCAAATAAACCAATTGTAAGTCTATTATCTACAAAGATTTTAACTTCAACCACATTAGCTGTAACTTCTGCTTGCTCTCTATTTATAGCATAGGCACTTCCAACTATCTGTGGCCTATTATGTTGTTGTCATGGTTGTTGCCTCTGTTACTGCCACTGACGCTGTTGACCCTGAAATTGTTGCTGATGTTGAGGAGCAGGAACTTCTGCTTGTCCCTGAGGAGGCTGCTGCTATGGAGCTCTATTATCTCTCCTTGATCGTGGGCACTACGACATTTTGTGTTCCATCGAACCACAGATCAAGCATGATCCAGTGTTTCTCCATCATGCTTTGTTCCTGTGTGCCTTTCCACATTTCTCACAGACAGGTTTATTCTCACTTCGTGCAGCACTCCTTTGTTTCTTATTCTTAAATTGTCCTCCCTTCTTAAACCATGAACTTCCACTCCTATTGGTGTTAACAACTATTTCTTCTCTATGCACTTCCTTAGCAGTATACGCCCTATCAATTGCATCATCAAATGTAGTGGGCTTATGGTATGCCACTACTATTTTCTTATTTGCCGGGTTCAATCCATTGAGGAGCCTTTTCACTTTCACTTTCTTTGCTTCTTTATCCATCAAATCGGTAGCATATTTAGACAATCGCAAGAAAGTGTGCACATACACTGCTACGGTCATCTTACCTTGCTTCAAATTCAAAAATTCTGACTCCTTTCGCCGCTGAACATGCTCTGGCACAAACTTTCTTTCAAACTGTTTCTTGAAAGTTTCCCAGATGTTGGTTGCTGGCATTCCCATAAATGCACTTTTGACACTCTTCCACCATACATTTTCGACCCCTCTTAGAATTGAGGAGGTAAGCAGCACTTGTTACTTTTGAGTGCAGACCATCGTATCAAACACATCATCGATATGTTGCAACCACTCATCTGCTTGCATAACATCTTTCGTGCCATAAAATTCAGTAGCTCCTCTCTTCCTAAACTGTTGAAACAAGACATTGGGATCTTTCTCCTTAGATTGCACCACTACTTGAGTCTCAACATTATGTTGCTGTTGGACTGGTGGTACTAATGAAGCTTACATCTGAGGATGTAATTGACTATGCACTTGTAAAATGGAAGCAATTTGAGCTTTAATATTTAACTGTGTCTCATGGCTCTTGGCCATCTGCTCATTGCTCCTGACTAACGGCTACATAATGACAGTTACTCTAGCATCAGAAATCGGAGTAGGAGGTGTAGGACCTTCATTCCTGATAAATCCTTAAAAATGCATAATTTCCACATCATTTTAGATTAATTAAAGACTTAATCATCAAATTATGGACCATTTTAGTAGAAAAATCATGATATTATGTTTATGGGCATCAAAGTTTGAATTCGAGTCAAAATTCATCCAAAAATTGTATTTTCACATAAAATCATGAGTTTCTCTATTTTTGACATTGAAAGTCACAAATTTCTTGTTACTTTTTATTCACAAATGAAATGATGAATTTTACTTGCACCATTGATTTAATTGAAGATTTGATAAAATGGTGACATTTTATTGGGCCCGCATCTTGCATAATTCTTTTCCTATATGAATAGATGATACTTTGACATTTATTTTTATTTTTGTAGGGAATTTCGGAAATTGGGGCTCGCGGAAGAGAATTGATGAAGCAAATGCACTATGGGACCCATCTACGTTTGGTATAAATTCCAAGGAGAGAGAGTGGGCCCATCTAAGGATATTTTTCCAGCCATGAAGAGTACTAAAAAAATGGGAATATCTTTCTAAGCAATCCAAGTTGGAAACCAAATCCAAGAGTCCAAGATTCCAGCACTAATTTATTAAAGATATCTCCAAATGGATAGGCCTCAAATTTTGAAAGTTTGCAACCCAACATTCTTGGGAAGATGTTGCACGTCCAACACCCATTCCCAAAGTTATCACTCGTCCAAAAAAAAAAAAAAAAAGAGCTCCCCATAAGGTTTCAACTTTTGAATTAAATCTTAAGTGGGCCCAAGAAAGGAAGTAGTATGAGATATAAAGAATCCTACCTTTAATAGGATGGTGTGCCAAGAAAACCAAGGAGCTGGACAATCCCTTGAAACTCTCCCAAAAACCCTCCTAATCCTAATCCAACTTGGACCCCACATAACTTATCCTTCCCAAACCAAAAATCTTGCAACCGAAGATACCAAAAAAATATAAAAAGAGCCACAAAGGGCATGGACATGCAATCCATCTCCTCCCCTCTCCCTTGGACGACCAGCAACTTCTTCCCCCCTTTTCCATTACTTTTTCTTCATCTCTCATCCTTCCATAACAATTTCATCCAAGGCCTTCCCTAAGGCACACTACCACTTGGATTTATATGCCACCACGCCGCCACCGTTGCTACTGTCATTCCATCATCAACCAGCCATCTACTTCTCCATTGGTGAAGGATTGAAGACTTGAAGATGGGATTATGCGCAAGTCCTATTTTCTTCATGTGTTCGATCTAGGGTAAGGAAAGATTTTTTTTTTTTTTAGTTTTGATTACTTTTGGGAAATTACTAGTTTATTGATTTACTTTAATTTAAAAGACGCAATTAGTGAGGTCAAGGTGTCCCGCCTTGGATCGACATCATGTGTTTGTGGGTAGTGACAGTACGCACTTGGTGCGGTGTTTTTGCAGTCTTTTTATTAATCTTACCAATATAACGTTGTGATTTCCATAATAAGAATATTTAGAATTCTTTTTTTTATTCTTATTTCTGAATGATATGTTTAATGAATTTTTACTTTTAATGCATGTCTTATTTACTTTTATGCAAATTGGTGGTTTAATGTCTTTTATTTTTTGCAGTTTTTAGATTAGGATTTTTTTTATTTGAGATTATAATTTTTAATTTGGATTTTTAATTAAATTTTAATTTCATTTTTGTAGAGATTTATTTATATAGATTTTTGATAGGCTAGATTAGTTTTTCAATACGACATGTTTTGCAATTAATTACTCCCTGTGGATCGACGTCGGACTTCATTTAGTTATTACTACAATCGCGGCCTTGCACTTGGGGCTGACGATCAAGTTTTTAGCGCCGTTGCCAGGGAGTTTTTCTTCGCTTGAGGTAATTTTTCCAATATATCTTTTTAATTGTTTTGTGGGTGTGCCTTTACTATTCTGCAATCATTCTAGATCTAAGGGTAGCATGCATGGAATGTTTGGACCAGCCCTATTGCATTAAAAAGTGGATTTTTAATCTCTGATTTTTGATAAAATTGGGACTATTCCAGATCTGAAAAATTATTTTTTCTGATTTTTTTCAAAAATCACATCAATTTCGGAAAATTGCCTAGTTTACTTGTTCTAATTTGGACTAGTTTAGGTCGATTTTTTTTAGTTGTTGATTAGGATTAACTGAGATGTGTTAAAATCAGCTTTTTTTTTCATATTTTTAGGTTTTTAAAGTTTCCAAAAAAATTCCGGAACTTTCCCTCACAAAGGCAAGTCTTAGATCGCGCAAATTCGGCTTTTTGGCCACCAAACTTGCTAAAATCTGAAAATTTCAGAACTTTAATTGGAAACTCAGTTGTTTTAGTTGTTTTTAAATTTAAAGGGACTTTTAAAAACTTGCTGGAATTTTTTTAAGATGGTTAGTTATTTCTTTAGAAAGACGAACAAACTGCCTTTCTTGATTGGTTCGATGTCTAGGCAAGTCTTGTCTCATTAAATTAGGGAGACAAGTCTCTTGTTCTAGAAGGTGGTTTTTAAGCGGGACCCTTGCGACACATTGTGACCCCACCACTGATCTGGGGCTTACCTGGTCGGGCCAATTTCATAGAATTGAGTTTGAGAACTTTCCTTAGAGACATCAAACTCTCTAAGATTAAGACTTGCAAGAATGGGAATATTCTTTTAAATCTAAAAACGGACCTTAGGTAGTTTTTCTTTCTAGATTTCCATTAAAAAAAAAACTTTTCAAAATTCCAAAAAAAGAAAGAAAGACCCTCACCTTCTTGGCAGAGGGACACCTCAAATCGGTTAGAAAGGAAGGAATCACCTATCAAGAACTTGATTAAATTCTACGAATCTAGATCTCCTGGTTCTCTTAGGATTTTCAATATGGCTGATGAGCATAGTGATAATGATGAAATTAGGAACGGCAATGGGAATGGACCCAATAATAATGGGGAGGTGAATCAACCACTTAGGAGTCTACATGATTACCTTCACCCTACACGACAAGCCACACCGTCGTGCATGGTTATACCCGCAGGTGCGGGTCAATTTGATATCAAACCGGGTGTAATCCAACTTCTTCCCAAATCTCATTGACTTGAATCGGAAAGTGCATATTTGCACATAAAAGAGTTTGAAGAAGTGTGTGCTGTTGGAAATAGGTGGGCCTCGTGGATAGGATTTCAAAATTTTTGACCCACTTGACTCTGGGATCAAGTACCCATAAGGCCATAAACCATATCTAGGATGCAATCCCTCATACTCATCTATCATGTACAGCAATAAAAGAAGCAACACTATGCAACAAAATAATCTACAACAGATAGAGAAGCGGATTATACCTTTGGAGCCTGGTTGTGCTCTAATGGAGAAGAAGACTTGCTAGTTGCAGAAACTCTTTCTTTGTAAGCAACTTAGGATCTCCAAGACCTCTTAGTCTTCCACGCTATGTCCCGTATCAGATCTCTCTTCTCAAGAAGACTGGTGGAAACTTCAAGAGAAAACCCTTCAAGAAACTCAAAGAACTAGAAGAGAACTAGAAGAGATGTACAACTCTTGCACAAAAGGGAGGGTTGGGCGCGAAATCCAAGAGTGTGTCCCAGCCCCTTTGCTTCTCCTTTTATAGCTTTAAGCAACCTCCTTTCCTCCTCTTGTACTAATTTGAATAGAAGTCTTACTTCCACACAAATTAGGAACCTTACTATTACCACTATTAGAAGTCTCACTTCAAATATAAATAATAACTTTCTAATTCCTTCATCTTAGAATTCTAGTAGGATTAGTATCTTTCCAATAACTTGGGCTAGCGTGGGGACCACTATGGATTCCATAGAAAGCTGGCTCCAACTGGGACACCACGGCCCCACATCTCATGTGCCATCCGGGGCCCACAGTTAATTACAAATAACACCACTATATAAATGCAATTGCACTCCAGTCTTAGGAATAAATTACAATGAAGACCCTAAACTTCCTGATTACCATAAGTAGGCCCCTCTATCAATATCCGTGGATCAATTGGACTAAAATTGTCCCACCAATTTAAATCAACATCTTATTATCCTTGAGCCCCAATTAATCACAGTAATCATCAGTACCATCCAATTAACTCTTAATCGAGATGGGTGCACACTTACTAATGACAAATCCATTAATTGGCACAAGGGAATAATGTAAATAGATTCCATCTTGACCATTGGATGTTCCCACAGTCCTACTACCACGTACCGAAGACACCGAGGTGTTGACCTACAATTGGCCTCACTCATTGGTGACTCAAAGCAAATGAATAGATAGAAACTTGAGTTCATCAATGTCTCAGGATTGAGAGCCTATTGCTAGGGAATTATGAGAGCAATCCTTAAACTCGAGACAGTATTCCATAAGGTGCTACTCATGGTCCTTCAATACATCCAATGTACTAGCACCGTGATCTAGAATCTTATATTCTGATGATCGAGACAAATCACACTATCTCATAGTGATCAAAGTACTGCAACCTTATCAGATGAGATGCCCGGTCTCATCACCGGTTATGAAGATATTTAAGTATAAGATTTGTGACACATGTCTCCCGTGTGTGGATCTCATCCATACACATATATCACATCTAATATACTAATGGGACCCAGTTCATCTCATGAACCATTATGTCAATGTATTGGTCATGTGCATTAAGTAGTAAAACACCATTCATCTCATGAAAGGAAAGCATGATATTATTGATAAATAAAGAAATTAATCAATTTATTACATCATCAGATGGATTGAGTCCATACAAACTAACATGTGCAACATTACACTTCAATAATGTAAGGGAAGACCTTATTAAATTTCGTTTATTTCCATTTTCCCTCAAAGATAAGGCAAACGCATGGCTTCACTCCCTACAGCCCAATTCGATTGCTCTATGGTCCGACATGGTCCGGGAATTTTTGAAGAATTTTTTTCCATTACAAAAGACCAACACCTTACGGAGGAATATTATGAATTTTAAACAAAAAGACAAGGAGTCTTACTATAGGTGTTGGGAACGCTTTAATGAACTACTCCTTGCATGTCCCCACCACATATTTGAATTGCACAATACAATTGGTCACTTTTATGATGGACTTAGTCCAAAAACACGTCAATTCGTGGAGATGATGTGCAATGGGGAGTTCATGGCAAAGAACCCAAATCAAGCATGGACCGACCTTCAGTTTTTGGCAGATAGTGCACAAAATTGGGACACATCTGAAGGTATAGACCCCATAAAGCAATCAAATTAGGCCAAGGGAGTGGGGTTATATATATTAAAAGAAAATGATGATCTTCAAGCAAAAATTGCATATCTTACAAGAGAAGTTGAGTCCTTGAAATTTGTGAAGAATAAGGAACCTGCTATAGTTTGTGGCATTTGCGCTAGTGATAAACACATTTCTTCAGAGTGTCCAACACTCCCTGCTTTTCAAGAAGTGTTTCACGAGCAAGCAAATGCCACCAACACATACAACCGGCAGTTTAATAATTATTTGGGTAACACGTACAACCCTAATTGGAGGAATCACCCCAACTTTAGTTGGAGGAATGGCCCAAATGCTACTCCGCCCAATTTCAACCAAATGTCAAATCAGTTTGGGGGTACTTCTGGTACATATGCTCAAAACACATGGCAAATGGTACCCCCTACAACTCAAACGACACCTTGGGATGAACTTGTGGCTAAGTTTATGGTGAATCAAGAGTCCATCAACAAGAAACATGATAAAAACTTTGAGAATTTACAGAACACCATGCAGAACCTCTGCAAATTGATTAAAGCACAAAATAAGGGAGCTTTTCCAACCCAACCACAGCCCAATCCAAAAGGGCAATATGAGGTTCATCAAGGTGGTCCGTCAAATTCAAAGGAGAAAGTTCAAGCTGTCACTACTCTATGTAGTGGTAAAGAGATTGAAAAGCCTGATCTGGAAAAAAATAAACAACTTGCATCCTCAAATCAGGAAGGGAATGAAAATGAAGTCCTTCCTATCGAGGAGAAAAGCCCAGTTCCTCCCGGATTCAAGCCCTTACCGCCTTTTCCTAACCGATTAGCTCCTCCCAAACCATCAATACAGAACCAGGAAATCTTAGATGTGCTTAAAGAGGTTAAAATTAACATCCCATTGTTAGACGCAATCAAACAAGTCCCATCTTATGCAAAGTTTCTTAAGGAATTGTGCACGTTGAAGTGTAAGATACATCTACAAAAGAAAGCGTTTCTCACTGAGCAAGCTAGTGCAATTCTAAAGCACGACACACCCCCTAAATTCAAAGACCCAGGATGCCCCACAATTTCGTGCTTTATTGGAAATTATTAAATTGAACAAGCATTGCTTGATCTTTGGGCAATTGTCAACTTACTACCTTACTCGGTCTATGTAAAATTGGGGCTGGGCGAACTCAAACCCACCGAGGTCACTCTGCAGCTCGCACATCGATTAATCAAAAGACCGAGAGGGATAGTAGAGGATGTGCTTGTGCAAGTTGACAAGTTCTACTTTCCAGTAGACTTTATTGTGCTAGACACTCATCCTGTGGCAGATCCTCATGCTCAGATTTCGGTAATCTTAGGGAGAGCATTTTTAGCCACATTCAATGCACTGATCAATTGCCGGAATGGAAAAATGACGCTATCTTTTGGTAACATGACATTAGAGCTAAATGTTTTTGACCTTTGCAAACAACCACCAGATGATAACATTGACCTTGAAGAAGTAGATTTAATCGGTGTTCTTACAACAGAAACTTTTGAAAATTTGATCTCTGATTCTAGTAAGTCAGTTGAGGACTTGACCCTCTGTGAAGAAACACTTGATAGCACTGTTGAAATGGTCAACATTGTAGGCAAACCCTCTTTTACCAACTGGTACTCCGTCTCTTCCATCTCAGGTGAGGCCGCCCAAACCTGAGTTGAAACCCCTGCCCTCTCACCTGAAATATGCATATCTTGGAGAAAATGAAACATTTCCTGTAGTCATTTCTGCACACCTTGACAAGGACCAAGAAGTCCAACTCTTAGAAGTGCTCAAACTGCACAAAGGTGCAATTGCTTAGACTGTGGCTGACATTAAGGGAATTAACCCCCTCGTGTGTACACATCATATCTGTTTGGAGGAGAATGCAAAACCCTCCCGTCAGATGCAACGCCAGTTAAACCCCACCATGTAGGCCAATTCGCGAGGAGGCGATATTCCATCGATACTCGCAACCGAATGAGCAAGGAAGCGACATTTCATCGATACTTGCAAGACCATTCAGTAGGGAGGCGACTCTTAGTCGATACTTGCATTTTTTGAAAACCAAAACTCGGCTTATGCCAAAACCTGGCTATGAACGCCACAAAAAACTGACTCTTAAACCATAAATCGCCTCTCACGCCGAAACCGGCAATAAATGCCAAGAAAACAAAAAAAAAACCCGGCTTTCATGCCAAAAAATCAAAAACCCGGCTTTCACGCCAAAATATAAAAAACCTGCCTTTCACGCCAAAAAATAAAAAACCCAACTTTCACGCCAAAAAATCAAAAACCTGGCTTTCACGCCAAAAAAAATAAAAACCCGGCTTTCATGCTAACAAAAATGAACTTGGTTTTCAAAATTCAAAAACCCAGCTTTCATGCCATCTTAAAATTTTTGGCTTTTATGCCATTTTCAAACTTCGGCTTCCATGCCACAAACAAATTTTGGCTATCATGCCAATTCAGAACTCGGCTTTCATGCCATCTTAAAATTCGGCTTTCATGCCATTTCCAAAATTTGGCTTTCATGCCATTTCAATAAAAAAAAAAAAAACTTCGGCTCCCATGCCACAAACAAAATTCGGCTTTTATGCCACAAAATTCGGCTTTTATGCCATCTCAAAAAATAATTTTCGGCTTTCATGCCATTTCAACATCTGGTTTTCATGCAGTCTCAAATCTGGTTTCATGCCCAAAACAACCCTTTGACAAAAGATTTTCACAAAATGACAACCTTTTGATCAAATTCTCAAACAAATTTCTCATCCAACTTATGCTTACTTTCAACAAAAATAATTTAAGTAAAAGGTATGTATAGTACCAAAAATGTTTACACATAGAGGTACCAAAAAAGAAAAGAAAAGAAAAATGAGTTTGTTACAACTTAGGAGCTCAGTCTAATATGGTCTTCAACCAAAGATTCAACTCCTCAAGCAGATGCTCGGCCTTAGCATCCAAAGCCTCCACACCACGCTTCTTTAAAGTCTTTCCATAAAACGTGGCAGAACGCCGCGACCCATCTTCAGCACGAGGAAGCTCTTCCCAAAGCATGTGTCATTGCTCATATTCCTGGGTCTTCCTCCGAAGACTGCTGTTAGCTTCTTCGACCTGGCGGATGAGAGTCCCTTCTCTAGCACGAGCTTCCACAATAGCAGTCCAATTTGGCAGCAGCTTGTTCTTCCAATAGCTCAAGACGTTGTCTGGGCTAGATGATCTCCCTCTCAAAACGGTGCAGGTCATGTTTTAACTCAATGATAGCCAGCTCGGTGACGTTCCTCTCCCGAACAAACTGCTTCTGAGTCCACGAGATCTCATCCATTTCGGATTTGACCTCACTGGAAGGCTTCAAAAACATCTCCCTGAAGAAGTCACCATTTGGAAAGCTCTCGGTCTCAGACCACTTGTTGCCCAGTGCGATGATATCATCAACAAATGCCCTGGCGCCTGTAACATCTAGACCAACCTTCTCACTCTCGGCAAGAATGTCCTGCACAAGCTTAATCATGCCAAAACCAGCTTCCAAGTAACCTGAAGAGAGAGTCTCGACCCATGAGCTCAAAACGCTCCTCAACACCTTCTTGGCATACTGAAGAGATGTTCCAGATGAGGATTCGCCATGCTCCGGCATCTGACTGCCCATGTTATGCCCAGTTGGAGGAGTAATCAACAAGCTCTTTCCAAAATGAGGTTTTACCCCCACCGCGTTGAAACTATTAGAAGAAGCCCCTACTTCTGGATCGGCTGCAGGTATCTCCTGTTTTGGCCCTGAGGAAGAAGGAGGAGCTTCTTTTACTGCTTCACAATCTGTCAATAAAAGACGAAAATGTATGAATATGATCTTGTCGAAAATCAAAATCAAGATTATTACTACAAAATACCTTCTTCCGACTGGTGGAATACTTTCTGCCTCCATGAGCTCATCCAAAGCATCGTCAAAGGTTGCATCCATGGATGGCTCGAAGTCGTCAGAATCCTATGGCAAGTCAGCTAACAAAAAAACAAAGTAACATGTTAGCAAATGACAACACGGACAAAAAAGGAGGAACAACAAAAGAAATCATGCCAAGTGAAGGATTTGGATCCACTCCAGAATCCCTTGGTTCTTCTTCAGATGCCGCAATTGGGTCTGTCATCGCCTCATCAGCCGGAACCTCGGGCATCACCAAATCATCATCGTCTGCTAAAAGAAAGAAAGCAGCGGATCAAAAAAAAATCTCTCATAAACGAAAAGAAGCAGCAAAAGAAAGAAGGAGGATCATACCATCACCAGTAATCTCCTCTTCTTGGCTCCTCTTCTCTGGAGGCTCATCAGCATCACCTGATACTTCCTCGGCAATGGTCAGAGAGACTTCCAGATTAGGAGGGTCTTCATGTCATCTCTTATTACGGTTCTGCCCTCTCTTCCTCTTGCTTCTATGAGTCGGTTTCCTCGAAGTACCCGCCCCATTATCAAAGTCAGGACTTTCCTTGACTGCTCACTAGATGGTCTGCTTTTCCCAGTGGACTCCATGGAAGCCCTCGTCAATTCCGCTTGCATCTAAGCGTCGATCTCGGCCTCCTCCTCCTCTAGCTGTTTCAATACCTCACCAGGTATCTCTTGTGTAGCTCCTGATCCGATGATGTCGTGTCCATCAAGAAAGCCTATCTTGTGCTTCTCTCCGGAAAAGAAAGCCAGAACTTCCTTTCCTCGGACTCCATCTGATCTGCCAAGACCCTTCCCAGGAGATTGCTTGACATCAAGCTCCTTCTTGGAAAGCCCCCGCTACGCTGAAAAGCTCTCCACGAACCATTTCGTAAAGCCAGCAGTCCGAAAAGTGGGCAACTAAGGATAGGAAATTATGGCAGTAGTGTCTTCCGCAGTGTAAAAGGCCCATGCATACCTCCCATCCTGTAAACCTCAAAAACGCTTCACCATGGTTGAAGGCGCCCCAACAACGCCTTGAGAGAAGCCCAACTGCAGCGCAAAATGCGAGGGGACATACGACTGGATGTCAACAAAAGGATGTCTGTGGTACACCATCGTACCAACACGTATGTTAAAAAGCCACCCCTTCTCTGCATTGGTCAGGGAGTAGTGTCTTCCCGACCCTGCCCTGGTGGAATCGCGGGAGGCACCAAAATAAAAGGCCTTCTTCCGCAAATCCGGAGAAAGCTTCACTGAAGACTGCCCAATCTTGACATCCCTGAACCGTCCGATCCTCAATCGAGCAGACAAAAGAGATTCAGAAATAGCGGTCCCTCTAGCCAATCGAACCATGAATGGGTCATCATCCTGTGCAACTCCCAATCGATGGAAGCCGGGACAGTGGTGAACATACCACGAATAAAAAATGTGGGCTGAAAATACCCTATTCATAGGGAGCCCAAGCTGAACAATGAAAGCAGCATCATGTAGTTCGGTACATAAATAGGAGTAAAGAGCAGGCACCAAAGCCAACTGCTCTCCAAATTCCATCTGACAAGCCGGAAAAAATACAATGCGGCCTGATGTGCGTTCCATCTCCTCCAGCAAAAACAGCCTCACCAAGCCAGTAAGTGAGGTAAACAGCGAGATCCCTCCGCAGCGCAATGTCAGAGTAAATGGCACCTGTGCTCATGAAGAAGTCCTTCAAGTCTTCTCGCATGACAGAAGTCTTCTTCAAACCCGGATTCTTAGCTCTGGCTTCCATGGTCATGCCATTAGAAGACTCTCTACTGTCAAAGAAGTTGGGGAACGAAAAACTAAAATTCCTCCAACTGCTGGACCTGACTTTCGAGCCCTCCTTCTCCTTCAAAGAATCATAGAAGGCGACAAGCTGAAAGTACAGAAGCCTAAACTCCTCAGATTGCTCCTTAAGTACGCTGTCGATAGGCATGAACTCCTCATAGAGTTTGCCAAGGATAGGTAACCCAGTGATGGCACTCATCTCCTTCAGAGAAAAACCAATCTCACCATTCGTGACAACGAAGGTATTGGTTTGCGGAAGGAAGGACTCCAACATAGCGATGAAGGCTTCGCCAGGAAAGACCACGGTTTGTCGAAAAGCGCGGACCTCATCAAAGATCCCGGCCTCTTTCAGAATGGCCCCGCCAACTCGCAAGATATGATCGGTCCATGACTCCCAGCTTGAGTCCGCACTAAAACGGCCACGAAGTTGAAAATGCTTCCCCCAATTGCTGTCGTCACCCCTGAAAATGCCAAGGCCCGCCGGTCGCAAATCGATCGATGGGTGATCAAAACCTTAGTAGCCGCTTGCTGGCATCAACATGGGTGACTTCTCTGCAAACCCAAAAGGGCCGCCAACAACAACACCGGTTTTGATCACACTAGTCCTCTTCACCCAGCTCGGAGGATCTTCCCTCTTTGGGCATGTGGGAGAAAGGATCATGATTGAGATAGTTCGATCAAAGGTCGACCGGGTAGAAATAGTTCTCTCCTCACCATCTGTTGTGTAAGAGAACTGAAAACATCTCCTTTAGTATGTCAAGTCGTCAGGGACTATGTCACCAAAGAAAAAGGTAGGCTTGGGCACGATGCTCTGATCGTCCATGACCCAAGGACGACTGCTTACCATAATCTTATAGAATTCGTCATCCTTGAGAACGATCAATCGCTATCTCATCTCATCACGGTTGAGGGAATCACACTCTTCAAAATTCCTCTCAACATACAGGACCTTCTTCCAAGCTTGCTGTACGGCCACATTAGAAGATCTAGTAGAACGGCGAGGTGCATCGGTAACAGGCTCTTTGCCCTTGTTCGTTCTGGAGGAACAACCTGCAAAAGATGGAAAAGAAAAGATCAATCATCACCAAAATGACAGAATTTTACTAAAAAACTCTAGTGAAATTTTGGCATGATTCCCGAGAAATTCCGAAGAAAGGGAAACACCCTGAAAAAGATAGGAAGCTTGAAGATGAGCTCAACACCACTGCAAGCTCATAGCCAATGGAAGGTTCTCAAAGAAGGTTTAAACTCAAACATTGCTGCGAGATCAAGCCAGTCTTATCAAATTTCTGCAAAATTGGAAAAGGGCTCAACATTGCTGCGAGCTCCAAACTCCAAAACTTACAAAGTTCCTCAAAATTCCGTAAGACTAAGAAAGGGCTCAACATTGCTGCGAGCTCCAAATCCCAATACTTGCAAAAGATTTCTAGGTATGCATCATCATGCGTCCAATACAATTTACAAAAATCATGCATAAAAAGAAAAATCATCATGCATTAGATGCTTGGACAACCTTGACCAAAGTTTGACCAATTCCAACCCAACTTGGTCAAAACCAATCAAACTTTGTCCAAGTCAAGATTCATGTTGGCTTGACCTAGAAACTCTAGCCTTTTACTTTGATACATCACAAAAAAAAAAAAAAAAAAATGCATGAACATCTTGAAATTGCATAACCTCATGATCATGGTGAGCAAATAAAGTGAGAGAGAAATTTCTTCAAAAAAAAAATTTTTTCTGGGCTGGCCCACTGCCACGTGTACAAGAAAAAAAACGTGTAAAAACAAAAGGGGGGTGCACGTGTACAACAAAAAAGAAAGAGAAGAAAAAAAAGGGGAAAAGAAGAAAACACGTGGAACAAAAAAAAAGAAAGAGAAAAAAGAAAAGAACAAAAAAACAGAGTGAAAAGAAAGAAAATTTTCTACTTCTACATGGAGTTTTCTTGATGAAAAAGGAAACTTACTTGAAGCCATGGATGAAGAAGAAGAAAAGCTTGAAGATCTTTGAAGAAGAAAAGAAGTTCTTGAGCTTGGAGCACTCTTGAAGACTTTTGCAAAAAGAAAGCAATAGGAGCAAGAGATCCAACTTCCCTTGCTTTTATAGAAGAGATCAAACCAAAAGAGGAAAGAAGGAGAAAACCGAGGGGGTAAGTGCTAAAAATTAGCAACCTTCCCAAAAAGAAATGAGATTTGAGATATTCTCTCCTAAAGAGAAGATTCTTTGAGAAATTCTCTCCAAAAAGAAAGGGAATGTGAGATATTCTCTCCCAAAGAAAGATACTTCGAGAAAATCCCTCCCAAAATCAAGAAAACTTGAGAGATTTTCTCCAAAGTAAGATATTCTCTTCCAAAAGGAGATATTTTTAGATGTCCTCTTAAAAATGACACCATATGAGATCTAAGTCATCTTCAAAGCTTAAGGTCCCATAGGTTAGCCCATATGAGCCAGGTTTGACCACCTAAGCACTAAAAGTGGCTTTTAGTTAAAAAAATCCCTCTTACCAAGAGCATACAAATATATATATATATATATATGGTTCCATGCCTCTTTTGCGTTGATTGGACCACACAAAAATTTTCTCAAGCCTCACGAGCTTCTAGAATCCAACACCATCCAACCTCATATACCAAACTGAGCTAAAATCTTGAAATTGACATCCAAACCACTCCACTTGACCCAAAATAGTCCAAAAGAGTGACCAAAAACCAAATTCTGGTCCCCTAGCTTACCACATACAGCTTGTTAGGTCACAAGGCCAAAATCAAAACCAAAAACCAAATTTCGACCCCACAAGGTCAAAATCAAAAATCAAACCCTGACCCCATAACCTGCCACATACAGCTTGTTAGGTCACAAGGTCAAAAAATCAAAAAACCTTCTTGACCGCCTAATGTGCCACATAAAGCCCTTAGGTTCACAAGGTCAAAGGAAAACCCAAAATCCAAAACCTAAATCCAAATCCCTTATTTCATTTTAAGAACTTTGCCTTGAGATGGTACGTAATCCCTCTCACTACCATAAAATCCCCTAGGAAACTCAAAAGGCTAGCTTATTAAAAGAAAAATGCTCAAAGACTCTTGGTCAAAAGTTCTCCTTCAAACTTCTCTTCGAGGCACATCGACTCCAAACTCGTCGCTGTACCTCGAGGGGGCATTTGATGACACCAAAAATGTCACTTTGCCTCTCAACATCAAAAAGTCACATGGAGTTGCATCCTACCAAAAACAGGCGAATGCCGCTTCAAGCATCAAGTGTTCCTGGCGGCGACAGTGTCGAAGACATCAAATCTTCGGTCAAAGCCTATAGATGGTCTCAAAATACCTCCGAAAGGCTTCATGTCAAATTCCAAGTCAAGTATACAACGTCTGACCCTCCATCAACACTCGAGCAGCAAAATCAAGCCTCTCGGAGACAAGAACCACTAAGGCCATCACTCATCAAACAGAGCACATGCTTGGCCTCTACATACTTCCAAAAGGCTGCACGTCAAATTTCAGGTCATTCCGATGACGTTTGACCAGACTTTAATGCTTGGGAACAAAATCAAGCCTACCGGCGACGGAGCTTTCCGGGACCATGATATTCAAATCGGAGATGATGGGTCATCCCAAAATACCTCTAATTAACTCTCTGTCAAATTTCAGGACAATCGGACATCGGTTGATCGTACATCAAAGCGTGGCACTTTCTTCGCAGCAAAATCAAGTCTAGCAGCGACGAGACCCCAAACGGCTTCAAAACCCAAATAAAAGCCCATGGTTGGTCCTATCTACTGCTCAGGAAGCTTCACCTCAAATTTTGGGTCATTCCGACATCGTTTGACCTAGTTTTGACTATTGACGAAAAATCGGCTACAAAGTCTTCGGCATTTCCAAAAAATAGGAAACTTTGTGCTCCGGTTTGTACGACTTTTCATCAAGTTTTCTTCAGGAGAATCAAGCCAATAAACGAGGAAAAAATGTCAAGAAAAATACAAGAGAAAAAAGGATCCGAAAAGATCGAAAAACGGCCGAGAAAACGGCGACCGAAAGGGGAAAAACCCCCTTGGTCGCCGGCGAGCCTGGAAATCTGGGTCGCCGGATTTCCTCCGGAAGGCCCGTTTTTCAACTCTTTTCGCGTTTCAGGAATTCCAGCCCCTGTGATTTTCCAAAAATCTGATTCTTGATGCTTGAAATCAACTGATCTTCATCAACATTTTGGATCCGCTGACAAGAGCATGAAATCATCATTGATCGCTCCAAGATCGTCAATCGGCTGACCAAGAAAATACACTTTTTGTCCGACCGATCGAAAAATCGACAAGACAGATGTTACCGGCCCACTAGTATTAATCAACGTCTGAAGTTGCATCGCCATCCAACATAAAAATCAACATGTGGATCCATCAGCGATCATCGCAAAAAGAATTCCAAAAGACGCGGTACGGCCCGCGACTCTTCGAGCGCCCTGGTAACTAATTAATGAAGTTAAATGACCCGTTTCATGACAACTAAATGCGGTCATTAACTCATTATTTTGAACGGCCCAATTAGATTCTAGGAGAAAGAAGCTACAAGTCCAAGCAATCATGGCAATAAATCATGAAACTCCCCTCATTGATGGACCCGATTCTTCCCTCTCTCCCGCTGCCTCCGCCCCGGGTCTTTCGGGGTACGGCGGAGGGGAGGAGAAAAAAAAGTAAAGGGTATCAACATTTTGTACGAGTATGCCAATTTCACTTTTCTACTTGGAATCTTGGAATGGTGATCCGAAGATCCACCTTCACAAGTAGAAAGGGGAAATAAAACTTTTTCTAGTTTCCCATTGCACACATATTTTAAGAAAAGAGACAAAGGTTTTTTTTTTTATATGCCGTGAAAGGCGATTTCATTTGTTTGCCGTAAAAGGCGATTTTGCCGTAAAAGGCGATTTACAAATCTTATCCATTATGAAAGACAAGAATTGTGATTTTTTTGTCTCTTAAAAAAAATACAAAGTACAAAAGGAAAAGCAAGAAAAGGGATCTAACTTCTCATTCGATTGTGGGGACACGTTCAGATCGACGGTCGCGAGCCATGTATGGGCTCCGCCGTCGTCCATGCAGATGAGAACATGATTCTTGGATTCTTGGCTTGGCCTTTTAACCTCAGATTTTTAAAAGACAAAGACCAAGAGAAGGTCTTATATCCGATAAAAAGCTAGGTAAACAGGCTGAAAAGCCACGTTTTAGCCATGTTGGTAGAAGAAGGGAGGTCCTTGGGGGGGTGGCCCCCCAAGGGTGCTTCAATCACCTTTTGGTGGTCTTGCAGCAGAGTTGCAGGAGTTCTGGATTTTCCAGGCAATTCTTTGGACTTCGAGTGAATTTCTCTGGCGATTTCTTTGGATATTTTCCCCCGGGTTTTTCCCTTTGGAATGCCCTCCTATTTATAGGCCTTTGGTAGCCATTTAGGAGGGTTTATGAGCATTGAATGCATTAATGCTCATAATGGGAGGAGTTACAAGTTTTAAATTATTTGTTTTGTAACTCCTTTTTCCTTGAATCTGATTGGCCGATGGAGAATAATGAGCTTTTAATTGCCTTTAATCCCCATCATGGGAGGAGTTTCATGGCTTTAATGCCATAAATCCTCTGACTTGTAACTCCCATTTGCTTGCTTTTGATTGGGCCGTCCAAAATAATGAGTTAATGACCGCATTAACTTGTCATAAAATGGGTCATTTAACCTCATTAATTGGTCGCCAAGTCGCTTGAAGAGTCGCGGGCCGCGCCGCGTCTTTTGGAATTCTTCTTGCGATGATCGCCGGCAGATCCACATGTTGTTTGATGTCGGATGGTGATGCAATTTCAGACATTGATTAATGTCAACGTGCCGGCAACATCTGTCCTGTCGATTTCACGATCGGGCGGGCAGAAAGTGTGCTTTCTTTGTCCGCCGATTGGCGATTTCGAGGCATCTAATGATCATCCAATGATTTCAGCGGCGAATCAGTGATGTTGACGAAGATCGACGGATTTCATGCACGAAAAATCAGATTTTGAAAAAATTACAGGGGCCAATCAACTCGAAACGCGAAAAGGACCTGAAAAAAGGGTCTTCCGGCGACTTTTGGGTCGCCGGAACTCCATGGTCGCCGGCGACCATGGGCCTTGGGCCCATTTGTTGGTCGTCGTCCGATCACCTTTTCTCCGCCGTTTTTCCACCTTTTTTTGCTTCTTTTTTTCTTCTGTATTTTTCCTGACATTTCCCCTCATTTATTGGCTTGATTCTCCTGAAGAAAACCCGATGAGAAGCCACGCAAATCAGAGCACAAAGTTTCCTATTTTTCTGGAAAGCCGAAGACTTTGTTGTGCGGTATTTGCCGATTTTTGTCTAGCGTTGAAACTAGACCAAACGATGTCGGAATGACCTGAAATTCGACGTGGAGCTTCTTGAGCAGTAAATAAGACTAACCATGGGCTTTGGTTTGAGTTTTGAAGCCTTTTTGGGTCCCGCAAATGCTCGCCTTGATTTCGCCTCGAGGAAAATGCCGAGCTTTGAAACTAGGCCAAACGATGTCCGATTGACCTAAAACTTGACGGGGGACCTATTGGAGTCATTTTGAGATGATCCATTAGCTCCAATTTGGATGCCATGATTCCGGGGTGCTCCGCCGCCGGCAGGCCTGATTTTGCTTCGGAGCGTCGAGGTCGGGTCAAACGTTGTCGGAATGACCTGAAATTTGGCATGGAGCCTTTTAGAGGTATTCTGAGACCATCCGTAGGCTCTGATCGAAGTTTTGAAGTTTTCGACACTGTCGTTGCCGGGAGCTCCTGTCTGGCTGTCGGAGGAGTGAAGTTAGGCCAAATGATGTTGAAACGGCCCAAAACTTCATGTGTACCCCTCTTTTGGCTGCTTTGAAAGACCTTGCAGTTTTTGTTTGACTCTGACAAGATCTGATGCTTGAAGTGGCGCCTTCCTATTTATGGCAGGATGTGGCTCCATCTAGTTTTTGGTGTTGAAGGGACATAGTGATATTTTTGGTATCAACAAATGCCCCCTCGAGGTACAGCGACGAGGTATGCAGCTCTGGCAGTCGGTGTGCCTCGAAGAGAATTGAAGGAGATCTTCATGCTTGATCAAGAGTCTTGAGTATTTTTCTTTTGATGGAGTTGCCCTTTTTTTTTGGCTTCCAAGGGAATTCGTGGTAATGAGGGGTCATGTACCGCCTCAAGGCAAGGATTTTGAAAATGACATTTGGATATGGGTTTTTGGTTTTGGATTTTCCTTTTTAACTTTGTGAACCTAAAGGCTTTATGTGGCGTATCAGGCGGCTAAGAAGGTTTTTTTTTTTTTTGGTTTTTTGACCTTGTGACCTAACAGGCTGTATGTGGCGAGTTAGGGGGTCGGGATTTTGGTTTTTGGTTTCGGTCTTGTGACCTAGCAAGCTGTATGTGGCAAGTTAGGGGACCATGGTTTGGTTTTTGGCCACTCTTTGGGACAATTTTGGGTCCATTGGAGTGGTTTGGTTTTTTGTGGAATGTCAATTTCAAGATTGTAGCTTGATTTGGTGCATGGGGTTGGATGGTTTGGGTTTCTTTTGGAAGCCCATGAAGCTTGGAATTTTTTGTATGGTCCAATCAACTCAAGAGAGGCATGGAACCATTTTTGTATGCTCTTGGTAAGAGAAATTTTGACTAAAAGCCACTTTTAGTGCCTAGGTGGTCAAACCTGGCTCATATGGGCTAACCTATGGGACCTTAAGCTTTTAAAAATGGCTTAAATCTCATGTGGTGTCATTTTGTAAAGAATATCTAAAAATATCCCTTTTGTGTAGAGAATATCTAAAAATATCCTTACTTGGAGAGATTCTCTCAAGTTTCCTTGATTTTGGGAGAGATTTTCTCAAAGTTTTCTCAAATCCCTTTCTTTTTGGAGAGAATTTCTCAAGAATCTCCTCTTTAGGAGAGAATATCTCAAATCTCCCTTTCTTTTAGGAAGTTTGCTAATTTTCAGCACTTACCTCCTTGCTTTTCTCCTCCTTTCCTCTTTTGGTTTGCTTTTTCTATAAAAGCAATGGAGATGGGTTTTCTTTCTCTTGTTGCTTTCTTTTTTGCAAAAACCTTCAAGAGTGCTCCAAGATAAAGAATTTCTCAAGGATCTTCAAGTTTCTTCTTCTTCTTCTCCATGGCTTCAAGTAGGTCTTCTTTTTCCAAGAAAAACCCCATGTAGATGTAGAAAAGTTTCATTTTCTTTTTTTTCTTCTTTTCTTTTCTTTTATTTCTCTCTTTTTTTTTTCGCGTGTTTTCTTTTCCTCTTTTTTTTTTGTACACGTTCTCCTTTTTTTTCTTTTTTTATTTCTTCCCCTTTTTTTTTCTTTTTTTCGCTTTTTTTTTTCTTTTGGTGCTGTACGGACATGCTGAATGGTATTGCAAGTATCGACTAAGAGTCGCCTCCCTGCTGAATGGTATTGCAAGTATCGATGGAATGTCGCCTCCTTGCTCATTCGGTTGCGAGTATCGATGCAATGTCGCTTCCTCGCGAAGTTGGGTGCAAGTATCGACTAAGCGTCGCTTCCCTGCTTTTTCTTCAAAAATTTCGTTTTGCGGGTATCGATGGAATGTCGCCTCCCCAC
Source organism: Camphora micrantha (assembly GCA_003546025.1). Taxonomy (NCBI): domain Eukaryota; kingdom Viridiplantae; phylum Streptophyta; class Magnoliopsida; order Laurales; family Lauraceae; genus Camphora; species Camphora micrantha. Next base: position 12,530,758 of record QPKB01000010.1, read on the forward strand.
GATTTTTGAAATTTGAGGTTTTTTCGAACCTTTGTTTTTCTTTTGACATTTGGGTTGTGGATATCAACTGGAATGTTGCGTCTCCACGATTTTTGAAAATTTGCAAGTATCAACGAGGTGTTGCTTCCTTGCGATTTTGAGGTTTTGGAAGTATCGAATGGGGTTCGCAACCTTCCAATGGGTTTTTGCGAGTATCGACTTGACATCGCTTTCCCGATTTTTGTTTTTAGACACGAGGGTCGTAAATTTTGACCTAAAACCATTTTTGGCGGTAAAAGGTAAGGCGGACTAGGGTGGAAATTCCTAAGTCCTGATTTTTGTTTCAAACCAAGAATTTTGGGTTCTAGGATCGAAAATTTTGGTTAAGTTTGGGAAGAGGCTCCTAAACTTAGATTTTCGGATTTTGATTTTCTTTTGAACAATGAAACGATGAAAGTAAACATTGTTTTGAAAGTTCAACATAAAGGTGAAAATTCCAAAAGGAGTGGGTTTGACGAGCAAGTACCTAGAAATAGGCTTTGGCCTTGCAGGCGTCGCTTTGACCCAATGGAGGAAGTCTTCAAGGGTAGTACCGCTTCAAGAACTTGCCGTTGATGGGCAGCATACATCTATCACCTTCCATGTTTAGAAGTGTGTATGCACCATTGGAGAAGACTTTGTCGATGACGAAGGGTCCCTCCCATTTTGGTTCAAATTTGCCTTTGGATTTGTGAACGAAAACCATCGGCCTTTTTACCGCAAGAACCAAGTCACCCTTTTTGTGGGAGCGTTGCCTGACTTTTTTGTCGAAAGATCCAGCCATGCGTGCTTGGTAGAGCTCAATGCTTTGGAGTGCCTCGAGCCGTCTCTCATCAAGATTGTCCAGCTCTTGGAGTCTTAATTTGACATTGCTTTCTTGCGTCATGTCATTTTGTAGAGATACCCTTAAGGAAGGAATTTGTACCTCTAAAGGGACAACAGCTTCGCATCCATAGACCAAGGAGAATGGCGTGCTATGGGTCGGTCCTCGAACGGTGGTTCGGTAGGCCCACAAAGCTTCGGATAGTTTGTCGCCCCAGTCCCTTTTGTGGCTAGAGACCATTTTCTTGAGAATTTTGCAGAGTGTCTTGTTGAAGGCCTCTGCCAGTCCATTCGCCGCCGGATTGTACGGAGTTGAAGGACAACTTTGGATTTTGTATTTGTCGCAGAACCTGTAGAATCTGTGATCATGGAATTGTGGTCCGTTATCATGGACGAATCTTTTAGGTATGCCGAAGCGACAAATGATCTTGGTGCGCAAGAACTGAAGGACTAATGAGGTCTTCATTTCATTGAGCGCAAAAGCTTCTGACCACTTGGAGAAATAATCCGTAGCGGCGAAGATGAAGCGATGACCTTTGCTTGACAGAGGGGAGACGGGACCTACGATGTCCATACCCCAGGCTTCGAAAGGCCATGAAATTGCTGTAGAATGTAGCCATTCTGGAGGCATGTGGACATAGTCTCCATGAACTTGGCATTGTTGGTAGCGTTTAGCAAATTGCATTGCGTCAGCTACCATGGTAGGCCAATAATAACCTAACCTTTTTATCTGATCGTAGAGCTTTGGACCAGCCTGATGAGCTCCACAAAGACCAGCATGCACCTCTTCGAGAGTTTCTTTAGCTTCTTGTTGTGATAAGCAGCGTAGAAGTACTCCATTGTAGGATTTTCTGTAGAGCATCTTTGAAGGAATGTCCAGATGAAAGTTTGAGGCTCGTCTTTGAACACTTACCCGTTCTTTTGGATCTTCAGGCAGGATTCCGAACATAATATAATCAATGAACGGATCCCTCCAGTCGCCGATCGGAGGTCTGAGGATGGAGATCCGACTTCCAACCAGTTGGTGGCACTCAGCAACTGCTTGGTGTGTATTGAGGGGAGGGAGAATCCTTCTCTCACACACTGTAACTTGCATGTGTTCTCCTTCTTGGACCGCCATAGAGGCGGCGAGTCCAGCCAAGGCATCTGCACGGATGTTTTCGCCTCTACGAATGTGGGTGATATGACAGATGTCAAATTTTTGCCGAAGTGATTGCGCCTTGTTGTAGTAAGGCAACAGATCAGGCTTCCTGATTTCAAATTTCTGATTCATCTGGTTGATGATCAGTTGAGAATCCCCGAAGGCTTCTAGCACTGTGATGCCGGATTCGAGGGCGAGTTCCAATCCTACAATCAGGGCTTGGTACTCAGCTGCATTGTTTGAACATGGTTCCAGTAGCGAGAAGGCGTGTGGAATCATGTATTTGTCGGGACTAACAAAGAGGATGCCAATCCCTGATATTTGATTTCCTTTTTCACTTGTCCTGGTTGCACCGTCGAAGTACATATCCCAGGAAGCATTTGATAAGGAAACCTCCACGTTGTAGACCGACTTGTCTGGGAGATTATCCCTGAGTGGAGAATCTTCAGGCAACGGATGCTCTGCAAGAAAGTCTGCCAGAGCTTGACCTTTGATTGGTTTTTGTGGTACATACCTAATATCAAATTGTGACAGGAGGATAGACCATTTTGCCAGTCGGGCATTGAGGGAACCTGCTTTTGTGACAAGGACCTTCGGGAGATTGATCCTCGAGATCAGGTATACTGTGTTGGACAGCAGATAGTGACGTAGCTTTTGTACAGCAAACATCACTGCAATACATTCTTTTTCGACCGGAGAGTAGCGATGCTCTACACCTACCAGCATGCGGCTGAGATAGTATAGAGCAGCTTCTTTTCCCTCGTGATTTCCTTGTGCAAGTAGAGCTCCCAAAGAGTGGTTGAGGGCTCTTGTGTACAAGATAAATGGTTTTCCAGTTGTGGGGGCAGCCAGTACTGGAGGTTTGGTCAGGTATGACTTGATGTCTTGTTACGTAGTTTCGCATTCAGCATCCCAGACAAAGTCCACGCCCTTTTTCATTAGGCGGAAGAATGGACGGCATTTCCCTGACAGGTTGGAGATGAACCGTCGAATGTATGCCAATCTTCCTTGAAGCCCTTTTAACTGTCTCAGGGTTTTTGGGGATGGCATTTCTAGGATAGCCTTGACTTTGATAGGGTCAAGCTCTATTCCCGCTTTCCGAACTACGAATCCGAGGAACTTACCCGATGATACACCGAAGAAGCATTTTAGGGGATTCATTCACAGTTTGTGCCTGCGTAGTCGGAGGAAGACTTCTCGAAGATCTTTGAGATGGTCTTCTTTCCTTTTGTTTTTGACGGCGAGGTCATCAACGTAGCATTCGACCGTCTTATGCTGCATATCTTGGAATATCTTCATCATAACCCTTTGATATGTCGCACCAGTATTTTTCAGACCAAATGGCATTACAGTGTAACAATACACGCCAAATGGGGTCCGAAATGATGTGTGTCTTTCATCTTCAGGATGCATTTTTATCTGATTGTACCCAGAGAAACCATCCATGAATGTCATCCGCTCGAATCCACAGGTGTTGTCGATCATTACCTCCAGTATGGGGAGCGGAAATTCATGTTTAGGACATGCATTGTTCAGGTCTCTATAATCAATACAGACCCTAATCTGCCCATTTTTCTTTGTCACTGGGACGATGTTGGCCAACCATTCAGGATGCTGTTCCTCGCGGATGAAGCCAACGTTTTTGAGTTTCTGAACTTCTTGTTCAATTTTGTCCATTATGTCAGGACGAAATCTTCTTTGGCCTTGTTTGACAGGCTTGATATCTTTTTGTAGATTGAGTTTGTGAACTGCTATTTTGGGGTCTAAACCAGGCATTTCAGCATAAGACCATGCAAAACAATCAACAAACTCACGAAGAAAAGCGATATACTGGGGTAACTCATCATCCTTTATATTCTTGCTTACGAATACAGGACGTGGGCTATCTGGCGTTCCCAAGTCTATCTTTTGAACAGAATCTTCTGTTGGAAGACTTGAAGGTGGTTCCTCCACAATATTTTCGGAGGCTTCCAACTCAACAAGACCTTCCGAAGTTTCAAAGGTATTCTCAGACCAAGGCTATGCTTCTGACCATGGGTCTTCTTGATCGGCACTCTTCTCAAGACTTGCTATGAGATGGTCCCAATCACCTGTTGAAACTGGATCGAAGTATGGCACTTCTTTTGGAGACGATGGTTCTTTTGGACCAGAAGACTGTGCATCTGTATCATCGGACAATTCCTCTTCATCATCAGAGAAATCGTACCAATTGGAGGAGCTTCCTGGATCCTTGACGGGTAACTCTTCAAAGAGATATCTAGGGAGATCAATATCTTCACAGACACGAGATGTTGAGGCTTCGTCGGCCAGACGACTTTGTAGCCTTTGGGTCAACTGTCTCATGGGAGCATCTGTTGGAAATAGGTGGGCCTCGTGGATGTGATTTCAAAACTTTTGACCCACTTTACTCAGGGATCAAACGTCCATAAGGCCATCAACCATATCCAGGATGCAATCCCTCATACTCATATACCATATACAGCAATATTACAAGCAACACCATGCAAAATAATCTACAAAAGATTAGAGAAGCAGATTATACCTTTAATGTCCGGTTGTACTTTGATGGAGAATAAAACAACTTTAGATCTCCAAGACCTCTTAGCCTTCCACGCTGTGGCCCGTATCAGATCTCTTCTCTAAAGGAGATGGGTGGGATCTCCTAAAGAAAACAACTAGAAGCTCTAAAGGAAACTAGAAGAGAACTAGAAGGAGAAGAGAAGTATGTGCAACTATTGCACAAAAGGGGGCTGGACGTTTTTCCAAGAAGGTGTCTATCCCAGCCCTTTGTTACTCCTTTTATAGCATTAAGCAACCTCCTTCTCTTGTACTAATTGAAATAGAAGTCTTACTTCTACACAAAATAGTAACCTTACTATTACCACTATTAGAAGTCCCACTTCAAATAGAAATAGTAACTTCCTAATTCCTTCATCTTAAAGTTCTAGTAGGATTAGTATCTTTCCAATAACTTGGGCTAGCGTGGGGACCACTAGGGATTCCATAGAAAGCTGGCTCCAACTGGGACACGTGACCCCACATCTCATGTGCAATCCGGGCCCACAGTTAATTACAAATAACACCACTATATAAATGCAATTGCACTCCAGTCTTAGGAATAAATTACAATGAAGACCCTAAACTTCCCGATTACCACAATTAAGCCCCTCTATCAATATCCATGGATTAATTGGACTAAAAACTGTCCCACCAATTTAGATCCACATCTTATTATCCTTGAGCCCCAATTAATCACAGTGATCATCAGTACCATCCAATTAACTCTTAATTGAGATGGGTGCGCACTTACTAATGGTAAATCCATTATTTGGCACAAGGGGATAATATAGATAGATTCCATCTTGACCATTGGATGTTCCCACAGTCCTACTACCACATACCCAAGACACCGAGGTGTTGACCTACAGTTGGCCTCACTCATTGGTGACTCAAAGCAAATGAATAGATAGAAACTTGAGTTCATCAATGTCTCAGGATTGAGAGCCTATTGCTAGGGAATTATGAGAGCAAACCTTAAACTCGAGACAGTATTCCATAAGGTGCTTCTCATGGTCCTTCAATACATCCAATGTACCAGCACCGTGATCCAGAATCTTACATTCTGATGATCGAGACAAATCACACTATCTTATAGTGATCAAAGCGCTGCAACTTTATCAGATGAGATGCCCAGTCTCATCACCGGTTGTGAAGATGTTTAAGTATAACATTTGTGACAAATGTCTCCTGTGTGTGGATCTCATCCATACACATATATCACATCTAATATACTAATGGGACCCGGTTCATCTCATGAACCATTTATGTCATTTATATTGGTCATGTGCATTAAGTAGTAAAACACCATTCATCTCATGAAAGGAAAGCATGATATTATTAATAAATAAAGAAATTAATCAGTTTATTACATCATATGATGGATTGAGTCCATACAATCTAACAGCATCAGGGTTGTAGCCCAGTCTATATGAAGACTTTTCTATATGACGATAGAGTTTCCAATCCTCCTGCTGGCCTTTTGTCAGGGTGGGCTCCAATGGTACGAGAATACCGCGGCCACCTCCCAAGCCGATTGGATTTCGAGCGTCAGAGCCCATTTTCTTCATGATAGCTTGCGCCATTGGACTATACAAAGATAGTTGTGGTATACCTTCGTATTGGAAAGGCTCAAGCGAAGAGTTTGATGAAGAAGCCGCCGACCTGTGGAAAAAGATCGGCTTTTCTTCTGGTGAGGTTGTC
>QPKB01000010.1:12537008-12592651 GCA_003546025.1 Camphora micrantha
TTGACACCAAAAAAGTCACTATGCTCCCTTCAACACCAAAAGCTACATGGAGCCACATTGCCATAAATAGGAGCGCCCAACTTAAGCAGCTAGATCTTTGTCAGAAATCAAACCAAAAAACGTGAAGATACCTTCAAAGCAGCCAAAAGAGGGGTACACAATAAGTTTCGGGCCAATTTCGAGCATCATTTAGGCCTTAAACTTTCACTCCTCGACAGCCAGACAGGAGCTCCCGCAGCGATAGTGTCGAAGACTGCAAAATGATCGATCAGAAGCCGCCAGGGCATTGGTCTCCCAATAACCTCCAAAAGGCCCCTGCCAAATTTCAGTCAAACGGACGACGTTTTGACCCTTCATCAACTCTCGGGGAAGCAAAAACAGGCTACCGGCGGAGCAGCCCCGGAATCATGGCATTCATTCATGGAGCTAATGGATCATCATCTCAAAAATTGACTCCAATAGGTCCCTGTCAAGTTTTAGGTCAAACGGACATCGTTTGGCCTAGTTTCAAAGCTCGCATTTTCCTCGAGGTGAAATCAAGGCGAGCATTTGCGGGACCCCAAAAGGCTTCAAAAACTCAAACTAAGCCCATGGTTGGTCTTACTTACTACTCAGGAGGCTCCCTGTCAAATTTTCAGGTCAATCGGACATCGGTTGACCACAAGTCAAAGCTCGGCATTTCTCTCATGGCGAAATTAAGGCAAGCGTTTGCGGGACCCCAAAAGGCTTCAAAACTCAAACCAAAGCCTATGGTTGGTCCCTATCTACTGCTCAAGAAGCTCCACGTCGAATTTTCAGGTCATTCCGACATCGTTTGGCCTAGTTTCAATGCTTGACAAAAAATCGGCAAAACCGCACAACAAAGTCTTCGGCTTTCCAGAAAAATAAGGAAACTTTGTGCTCCGATTTGCGTGGCTTCTCGTCGGGTTTTCTTCAAGAGAATCAGGCCAATAAATGAGGGGAAATGTCAGGAAAAACATCAAGAAAAAAAAAGAATGAAAAAAGATCGAAAAACGGCGAAGAAACGGCGACCGGAAGGCGGCCAAAAAATGGGCCAAAGGCCCATGGTCGCCGGCGAGCCCATGGTCACGCCGGCGGACCATGGCCCAGGGTAAGCCGCCATGGTCGACCCGGCGGACATGGAAAATTCCGGCGACCCAAAATTCGCCGGAAGACCCTTTTTTCGGTCCTTTTTCGCGTTTCGAGTTGATTGGCCCCTGTGATTTTTCCAAAATCTGATTTTTCGTGCATGAAATCCGTCGATCTTCGTCAACATCACGGATTCGCCGCCGAAATCATTGGATGATCATTAGATGCCTCGAAATCGCAACCGACCGACAAAGAAAGCACACTTTCTGCCCGCCGATCGTGAAATCGACAGGACAGATGTTGCCGGCACGTTGACATCAATCAATGTCTGAAATTGCATCGCCATCCGACATCAAACAACATGTGGATCACCGGCGGTCATCGCAGAAGAATTCCAAAAAGACGCGGCGCGGCCCGCGACTCTTCAAGCGACTTGGCGACCAATTAATGAGGTTAAATGACCCGTTTTATTATGACAAGTTAATGCGGTCATTAACTCATTATTTTGGACGGCCCAATCAAAAGCAAGCAATGGGAGTTACAAGTCAGAGGTTTTATGGCATTAAAGCCATGAAACTCCTCCCATGGATGGGATTGAAAGGCAATTAAAGGCTCATTATTCTCCATCGGCCAATCAAATTCAAGGAAAAAGGAGTTACAAAACAAGTTATTTTAAAAACTTGTAACTCCTCCCATTATGAGCATTAATGGCATTCAATGCTCATAAACCCCTCCTAAATGGCTACCAAAGGCCTATAAAATAGGAGGGCATTCCAAGGGAAAGGATCCCGGATCTTGCTCGGATCTCGCTCTCCCCCGGCGAAAGACAAAAAATCCAGAGGCCCTGCAACTCTGCTGCAAAGACCACAAAAGGTGATTGAAGCACCCTGGGGGGCACCCCCCAGGACCTCCCTTCTTCTACCAAACATGGCTAAAACGTGGCGTTTTTCAGCCGTTTTACTTAGCTTTTTATCGGATAATAAGACCTTACTCTTGGTCTTTGTCCTTTAAAATCTGAGGTTAGAAAGCCAAGCCAAGATCCAAGCATCGTGTTTCTCATCTGCATGGACGATGGAGGAGCCCATACATGACTCGCGACGTCGATCTGAACGTGTCCCCACAATCGAATGAGAAGTCAGATTCCTTTTCTTGATTTCTATTGTAACTTTATTTTTCTTTTAGAGACAAAAATCACAATTTCTTGTCTTTCATAATGGATGAGACTTGTTAAATCGCCTTTTACGGCAAATCGCCTTTCACGGCAACAAATGAAATCGCCTTTCACGGCATTTCAAAAAAAAACCCTTTGTCTCTTTTCTTAAAAATATGTGTGCAATGGGAAACTAGAAAAAGTTTCAATTTCCCTTTTCCTACTGTGAGTGGATCTTCGGATCACCATTCCTAAATTCAGTAGAAAAGTGAAATTGGCATACCCGTACAAAAAAAAGAAGATGTTGAAACCCCTTTATCTTTTTCTTCTCCTCCCCTCCGCCGTACCCCGAAAGACCCGGGGCGGAGGGCAGCGGAGAGAGAGGGAAGAATCGGGCCATCAAGCTGGCACACCCCGGTGTGGACACGTTCATTTGAGAACATGAACTTAGATTCTTTGGCACCTTTCTAGTTGGTGCCGATGTTGAATCTTGCATAAAAAAAAAAAAACATGAGGATGGGATTTTTTTTTTTTTGCTTTGGAAATTTCTTTCTTTAAGTCTATTTCCAATCTTTCTCTTCTCGGAAAAAAATTCTCTCTTGTTCTTGAATTCAGATCTGAGAAATCTCGATCTCCTCCCTTTGGATCAGTGCCGCAGAAATGTTTGAGCACGTTTTCAGATTGGAAAGGACCGTTGTTTGCTTCTCTTGTGAGTCTGATTTATTCAAACTTGCAGATTTCAAAAAAAACTTCTCTCTTTGATCCAAATTGAAGAAATTTTGGTTGTCTTTTCCTTTCTAACTTAGGGCTTGAGAAATTGTTGAGCCCCTGTCAGACGCGGGGGATACGGCCATTCGCCTCTCTTGATGGCGTCCACCAAAAAAAAAAGATCTGATTTCAAACTTGTCAGATTTAAAAAAAAAAACTTCTTTCTTTAATTGATCCAAATTTGAGAAATTTTGGTTTTCTTTTCCTTTATTGACTTAGGGCTCGCAGAAATTGTTGACCCTGTTCAGGACGGGAACGGACCATCGCTCTCCTGATGGAGTCCACCAAAAAAAAAATTGATTTCAAACTTGTCAGATTTTCAAAAAAAAAAACTTCTCTCTTTGGATGCCAAGATTTTTTTGAGAAATTTTGGTTTTCTTTTCCTTTCTGATTAGGGCTCCGCAGAAATTGTTTGAGCCCCTGTTCAGACGGGGAACGGACCATATCCCTCTCTCTTGAATGAGGTCCATAAAAAAAACGGGGAAGCCACTGAGAAACGAAAAGTTTATACGATGCGTGTCTTTTAATCGAGGTTGAATCCAAGAAAAGCCTGTCCAGGAGTTTGGAACAGCTAGCTGTTCTATAGGAGTCTCCAAACGGGTTCATTAAGTTAATCCTACACTCTTACCTGGGGGCTGATCTATCAACATTGGTTTCATAAGAACGAATCATGAGAAACTCGATGTATTCTCAACCCTAAAAAAAAAAATAAAAAAATTCGCTCGAATTTTTGTTTCAATTTGAGAAATCTTGATCTCTTCCTTTTCAGACTCTGTGTTCGTAGAAATGTTGAGCACGTGTCTTGAATTGGAACATCATTTGCTCTCCTTGATGAATCCGATACTGACTTTTAAAAGAAAATTCTAAAAAAAAAAAAACTTTCTGTCACGTTTGGGTTCAAAGTCGAGAAAATCTTGACCTCTTCCTTCCTCGGTATTACTGTGCTCGCAGAAATGTTGAGCACGTGTTTGGTTTGAACGTCATTCTCTCTTTGAGTGAATCTGATCCTGACTTTTCAAAAAAAAAACTTCTGTCATTGTTGGGCCAGATTCGAGAATTCTGGGTTATTTCCCTTTCGGACTCGGTGCTCGCAGGAAATGTGAGCACGTCTCGGATCGGAGTGCCATTTGCTCTCCTTTATGAACCCAACCTTGACCTCGTTCAAAAATCCCATCTCGTGTCATTTCAAGATGCGATTACAACATCTGTGGCCTAGCAAGTACTATACGCCCTCTTGAGGTCTACTGTATTCGCGACGACACCATTTGTACTTCCCAACCTTCTATATCGTTTTACCTCGAGTGTGCCTCTCGCTCCTCGGTAACCCTCGAATTAAGGTTCACAATTGCTTCTAGCAGTCACTGGAATGCTCACTCTGAGGCCTTTCATACTCGCGTTTAGAACAATTGTATTTACTCTATGCTTTTTGCCTTCTTCATCTTTTCTAGGGCCGGGCCTTGTCCCTCGAGCAAAATTGAAAAGAAAAAAACCATAGTTATTTCCATTTATGATCACCATTATTCTTGTGATTACTATGGATCCGGTCTTGTTTCAGAAAGTGTTTTCAAAACTAACAATGGCAGCTTCGCTGACAATCACCTTCGATGAGAAAAGTACCAACTGATGCTTCAAGAGAAGCAAACAAATGCGCTCCTACGCGCCTCGGCCAGCGCGGAAGTTTCACTTCCTTTCGGTAACAACACAAGACACCGGGTCGACCCCTCTCCCCGGTCCATCGTCTTCGTCCTGGACCTTTCCCACCTTCCACAGAAGAAGCAACTCCTGCCAAGAAGCAGAGGACCTCCCTGGGCACGTCACTACCGTGACACCAAGGGCAACGCCAAGAAGACTAAAGCTCGCGACAGGCTCCGCGAAACCTCAGCCTGCAAGAAACCAGTCTACCTCAAAGACTTGTCTCCAAGACCTTCTCCAAAACAAAGAAGTTCTCCAAAGATCTGCAAGGGCCAGCATTACCTGGCCCCGCTCAAGGAACCGGTTCTTACCCTCTCCGTACACGAAAGAGAGAAACCAGCCTCACCAAACAAAAATCTACCCAGCAACGAAAGACCGGCTTATTCCTATAAGCCAAGATCAAGTCGTGCATCATCAGGCCTCAGCGAGAACCTGTCAAGGCCTGTATTCCTGCAACTCGGCCCTTCATCTCAACAGGGGCCGAGCTCGCCAAATTTAAAGCTTCGCTGCGACAGGCTAAGGACCGCATCCAGATCCTGTCCTTGCCAAATTACAAAGAAGACAAGCTCGGCTGCTGCGCGCGAGGGACCACCTCCTTCGTGGCTAGAGCACAGCCCGAGCTAACTGAAGCTCAAATCGCTCGTCGTATGCGTCGCCGCGCGGCGTATCGGCAAAAGAGACTAGAGAAGCAAAGAGCTCAGCACTCCACGCTCCAGGTCTCTCAAAAATGGGTCGAAAAAGAAGCACCCAACCAAGTTGCTACTGTCCATATGGTTGGCAAAACCAGAAGGCGCCAGAAGTCAGCAACAAAAAATCCATGTCAAGCGACCGGTGACTCGCAGCGTCTCCCGGCGCGAAGACATAGAGAAGATTCTCCCACTCCTTCAAGTCAAGGACACCGGAGCAATCACTCTTCGAGCTCTTCATCCAAAAGAATGAGCTCCAGCTCAGTCACCAAGACGATATCCTCATTCGACTCTCGAAAGATGAACGTCTTAGTCACAAATGCTGAGCAGCCTCCGCCGCAAGATGACGTAGCCGCACGCATCCAGCAGCTGGAGCAGGGACAGCAGAGGATAGAAGCTCTCATGGAGAACTTACTTCTTACCCTCCAACGTCCACTGAATAATGAAGCTCTCCTCCAAGTCACCATGAAGAGGAGGTAAATGAGTCACGCGCCCTTACCAAAAAGGACGTTGACGATATCCTCGCCAAAGCAAAGGAAGAGGATTCACTAAAGGAACACGGAATCAAGCCACCATATCCCTTATGGATGGACTCGGTACCGTTTCCTACCAAATTCAAACAGCCCACTCTCCAAACATATACGGGGAAGGGCTCGGCCAGACAACATGTCATCCATTTCAAGATCCTGACGGGAGCCATCGCGGATCAAGACGCCCTCAAGATCCGTCTCTTCGCAAGTACCCTAAAAGGTACGGCCTTTGATTGGTACTCCACTCTTCAGGAGGACTCTATCCAAAACTGGGCCATGATGGAGACACGCTTCCTAACTCACTTCAAAGGTGAGGATCATCCTGTGACTATGGCTCAACTCTGCAGCCTAAAACAGGGAGAGAATGAGTCGACATACGACTACATTCACAAGTGGAAGGCAATGGCGTACAAATGTTCAGACGTACTGCTGCCACAAGCGTCGCTGGTCGACATCTGCCGTAACAACATGAGAGCAAAGATACGCTCCATGATTATCGGCAACAAATCAAAGAATCTGGGAGAACTCCTAGAAGCATCAATGGAGGCTGAGACGGTGATCAAAGACCTCAGCAGTCAGAAATCATCAAAGAAGGAGCCGACCGCCATTGCAACCTCGAAGCAAAAGAAAAAGGGAGGTTCTCAATGTGCAAACCAAGTCAGCTCCGCAGCCACCAAAGAAAGCTGAAAACAAAGGTGCAGGTAAGAGACCTGAACTCTCTGATGCCTTCAAAGAACGAGTAGAAAAGAAATACCCGTTCGATGAAGATGTCGAAGAAATCTTCGAGGCTCTCTTGGCAAACGGGAAGCTCACCCTGCCTGAACCCAAAAGACCAGGAGATGTTGGCAAAACCAACGATCCCCGGTACTGTCCATACCACCAGATGATCTCGCATCCTCTCAACCAATGCTTCGTTGTGAGAGAAAAGATCAACGAGATGTGGAAAAAACGGAGTCATCACCTTTGACAAAAACTATGGGTCTGCCTCCGTCAACATGGTGTCATATGGACAAACACAAAAGTCACCAAAGAAGAAGGTCACTACTTCCTTCAAGGTGATAAAAATGGCTCAAACATCCCAAGAGCTAGTCCCGTGCCCAACACCAGATGGACAGCCCATATGGGTACATCCCGATCTCCTGGAAGATGAAAACTGGGAGATCGTCAAAACAAAGCCGACCGCTCGCTCGACAGCGAAGGCAAGCCAGGAGACAACTCCGCAAGCTTAAACAGCAGGAGAAAGCTCAACCAAAACAAGAAGTTCCTGAAAAGACAGAAACTTCCCCTACCCCTTCACTGGGGGCAGCAGAAAAGTCTCCTTCCGAGACTTCGAGGCCGGCAAGGAAATTCACCCTTCGTGATTTCATGCCATTACTACTAAAGACTGAAGACATGCAGGGGGCATCATACTCTTGCAATTCAGTAGTTGGATTCCCCATGGATGGGTACGAGTCCAGTGACACCGCCAGTGACACCGATGAATGGGAGGAATCCCTCGAAACAGGAGAATACCTCTCCGACGAGGAATGGATCCCCGAATCCCACCTCATGCCGGTGATCTGGTATAACCCTTTACAACCACAGGGATCTTGGTCTGATGATGAAGGAGACCAAGAGGTTGTTCAGGAAAATGCTGTTGACACAGCACCTGCCAATGCTCCGGTAGAACCCGATCAGGAGGAACCACAAGGAGTAGATGAAGAAGAAGATCTGGCTCCTATGCCTGATCTCGAAGAATATGCAAGGATCTTGCAGCGTCTTGCCATAGAGCAAGGACAAGATCACATCAATCAGCTTCATCGCAATCCAGAACCGGTGGTCCCGGAAAATCTACAGGAGTCCCCTCCAGTAACTCCTGAAAATGAAGAAAACTGCTGGGTGGATGATCCCCTTACATCAGAGGATGAATCTGACTCCCAACAATCCGTTCCGGAGACGTTTCCTATTGCTTGCAATGCGATAGTTCGAGACGACAGCGCCTCTGGAGCTTCATCTGCCGAGGCCACAAACTCCCATACTACATCAGGTAGTATATCCTCTGATATTACTACCTCGGAGATGGCATCTCTTCTCAACCTTCGTCTTCTGAGACTGTCACATCAGAGTACAGACCTCTTCTGGCTGACTACCTTGAAGTCGTCTCTACCGATGAAGTCTACCCAGTCAACTGGTCCCAGATGCCCAACCTCATGGGTGATGTCTGGACCGATGAAATCGTAAACAAAGACAAATTGCTGGACGCTGTTCAGGACTTGTTCCCGGAAAATGCTCCATGCAATGCAATCACTGAGGATGGTAATGTTGACACGGAAGCATCTTCAGCAAATGAAAAGGATCAGCCCCTCAATCCCGAGGGTGGACTTCCGAATGAAGAACCGTCTCCAGAAGCTCTCGAAGTTGGTAAAGGTACCCGCTCTGGCCGGGATTACCACAAAAACTACAATCTAACTTCTTCTTCTTATGTAAATCCTTCGGGACAGAATGTAAACGCCCCAAGTGGCAACATTAATGAAAATGCAGGCCCTAAGGAGGCTTTCAAGTATGACTTGATTGAGCACTTTAGACACATACCTGCACGTCTGCACATCCTAGACTTATTACGAATGTCTCCCCAAACTCGTGATAGTCTCATTTCAGAACTGCAAAGACTGAATGTGGATGTCGACAAGCATGCCCCACAAGTCCTACAAATTGAAATGGACTATAGGGTTAAAAAATCAAATACCTCCTCAAAAGGAGAAAAGAAGAAGACTGAGGGATCTTGCAATGATTGCCTCTCAGTTCAAAAAGCAGCAAGTGCAACTATCGCCTTCACTAAGGAAGACCTCCTACTAGGCGAAACAAAGCACAACCGGCCCTTATACTTTACAGGGTACATCAAAGAGATGCCGATACACAGAGTACAGATCGATCCGGGTTCTGCCCTCAACCTCATCTCTACTTCGGCACTCGAAGAGCTGGGCATCCCGCCTAGCAAGCTGAGTCACACATCCGTGTCTATCTTTGGATACGATGGAAGCGCTCAGAGGCCTATCGGCAAGATTAGGTTCAAGTTGCAAATCGGTGATCTTATCTCTGAAGTCACTGTATATGCAATAAAGACCCCCTCATGCTACAACATCCTTCTCGGACGCCCCTGGATACACGAGAGTGGTGTTGTTCCTTCAACTCTTCATCAGTGCATCAAGTTTGTTTTGACGACGAGGCTTGGTACATCGGTATTTGCGGACAAAAAAGCCCTTCAAAGGCAAAGAAGTCCATTTTGCAGGACTCGCGATGTACAAAGATGAAAACGAAGAAAAGGAGAAAGAACACGTCCTTTTGCCGAAAGTCTCCAGAAAGATAAAGGGCAAAGGCCCGCTCAGCAGTCACCGAAGAAAATCAACCATCCGGCAAAACTGAGGAGATCAACCAATCTCCTTTTGTTGTCTCCCTCAAGTCTCCAAAAGGCCGCTGAGTGGATTACTACCAAAAGCAAAGAAGACCAAAACAAAAGCCTGGGGGCAAGTTCGTCATCTCCTTTGTGTCTATTATGCAAGACACAGATTCGGATTCAGAGACAGAAGACGACACGTCGTCAACAAGCTGATACTCAGCAGCTCAACCTGCTCTCACTCCATTGGAGGACACCTGCTGGCATAGGCGATCAGCATCAGCTTCCTTCGTTGTTCCGACAAACTCACCAAAAGAAAAGCCGATCTTTTTCCACAGGTCGGGGCTTCTTCATCAAACTCTTCGCTTGAGCCTTCCCAAAACGAAGGTATGCCACAACTATCCTTGTATAGTCCAATGGCGCAAGCTATCATGAAGAAAATGGGCTATGACGCTCGAAATCCCAATCGGCTTGGGGGTGGCCATGGTATCCTCGTACCATTGGAGCCCACCCTGACAAAAGGCCAGCAGGAGGATTGGAAACTCTATCGTCATAATAGAAAGTCTTCATACGGACTGGGCTACAACCCTGATGCTCCCATGAGACAGTTGACCCAAAGGCTACAAAGTCGTCTGGCCGACGAAGCCTCAACATCTCGTGTCTGTGAAGACATCGATCTCCCTGGATATCTCTTTGAAGAGTTACCCGTCAAGGATCAGGAAGCCCCTCCAATTGGTACGATTTCTCTGATGATAAAGAGGAATTGCCCGATGATACAGATGCACAGTCTTCTGGTCCAGAAGAAACCATCATCTCCAAAAAGAAGTGCCATACTTCGATCCAGTTTCAGCAGGTGATTGGGACCATCTCATAGCAAGTCTTGAGAAGAGTGCCGATCAAGAAAGACCCATGGTCAGAAGCACAGCCTTGGTCTGAGAATACCTTTTGAAACTCCGGAAGGTCTTGTTGAGTTGGAAGCCTATCGAAAATATTGAGAAGGAACCGCCTTTCAAGTCTTCCAACAGAAGATTCTGTTCAAAAGATAGACTTGGGAACGCCAGATAGCCCACGTCCTGTATTCATAAGCAAGAATATAAAGGATGATGAGTTACCTGAGTATATCGCTTTTCTTCGTGAGTTGTTGATTGTTTTGCATGGTCTTACGCTGAAATGCCTGGTTTAGACCCCAAAATAGCAGTTCACAAACTCAATCTACAAGAAGATATCAAGCCTGTCAAACAGGCCAAAGAAGATTTCGTCCTGACATAATGGACAAAATTGAACAAAGAAGTTCGAAACTCAAAAACGTTGGCTTCATCCGCGAGGAAACAGCATCCTGAATGGTTGGCCAACATCGTCCCAGTGACAAAGAAAAAATGGGCAGATCAGGGTCTGTATTGATTATAGAGACCTGAACAATGCATGTCCTAAAGATGAATTTCCGCTCCCCATACCGGAGGTGATGATCGACAACACCTGTGGATTCGAGCGGATGACATTCATGGATGGTTTCTCTGGGTACAATCAGATAAAAATGCATCCTGAAGATGAAAGACACACATCATTTCGGACCCCATTTGGCGTGTATTGTTACACTGTAATGCCATTTGGTCTGAAAAATGCTGGTGCGACATATCAAAGGGCTATGATGAAGATATTCCAAGATATGCAGCACAAGACGGTCGAATGCTACGTTGATGACCTCGCCGTCAAAAGCAAAAAGAAAGAAGACCATCTCAAAGATCTTCGAGAAGTCTTCCTCCGACTACGCAGGCACAAACTGCGAATGAATCCCCTAAAATGCTTCTTCGGTGTATCATCGGGTAATTTCCTCGGGTTCGTAGTTCGGAAAGCGGGAATAGAGCTTGACCCTATCAAAGTCAAGGCTATCCTAGAAATGCCATCCCCAAAAACCCTGAGACAGTTAAAAGGGCTTCAAGGAAGATTGGCATACATTCGACGGTTCATCTCCAACCTGTCAGGGAAATGCCGTCCATTCTCCCGCCTAATGAAAAAGGGCGTGGACTTTGTCTGGGATGATGAATGCGAAACTGCATTCCAAGACATCAAGTCATACCTGACCAAACCTCCCAGTACTGGCTGCCCCCACAAACTGGAAAACCATTTATCTTGTACACAAGAGCCCTCGACCACTCTTTGGGAGCTCTACTTGCGCAAGGAAATCATGAGGGAAAAGAAGCTGCTCTATACCTATCTCAGCCGCATGCTGGTAGGTGCAGAGCATCGCTACTCTCCAGTCGAAAAAAGAATGTCTTGCAGTGATGTTTGCTGTACAAAAAGCTACGTCACTATCTGCTGTCCAACACAGTATACCTGATCTCGAGGATCAATCTCCTGAAGGTCCTTGTCACAAAAGCAGGTTCCCTCAATGGCCCGACTGGCAAAATGGTCTATCCTCCTGTCACAATTTGATATTAGGTATGTACCACAAAAGGCAATCAAAGGTCAAGCTCTGGCAGACTTTCTTGCAGAGCATCCGTTGCCTGAAGACTCTCCACTCAGGGATGATCTCCCAGACGAGTCAGTCTACAACGTGGAGGCTTCCTTATCAAATGCTTCCTGGGATATGTACTTCGACGGTGCAACCAGGACAAGTGAAAAAGGAAATCAAATTTCAGGGATTGGCATCTTCTTTGTTAGTCCCGACAAATACATGATTCCACACGCCTTCTCGCTACTGGAACCATGTTCAAACAATGCAGCTGAGTACCAAGCCCTGATTGTAGGATTGGAACTCGCCCTCGAATCCGGCATCACAGTGCTAGAAGCCTTCGGGGATTCTCAACTGATCGTCAACCAGATGAATCAGAAATTTGAAATCAGGAAGCCTGATCTGCTGCCTTACTACAACAAGGCGCAATCACTTCGGCAAAAATTTGACATCTGTCATATCACCCACATTCGTAGAGGCGAAAACATCCGTGCAGATGCCCTGGCTGGACTCGCCGCCTCTATGACGGTCCAAGAAGGAGAACACATGCAAGTTACAGTGTGTGAGAGAAGGATTCTCCCTCCCCTCAATACACACCAAGCAGTTGCTGAGTGCCACCAACTGGTTGGAAGTCGGATCTCCATCCTCAGACCTCCGATCGGCGACTGGAGGGATCCGTTCATTGATTATATTATGTTCGGAATCCTGCATGAAGATCCAAAAGAACGGGTAAGTGTTCAAAGACGAACCCCAAACTTTCATCTGGACATTCCTTCAAAAATGCTCTACAGAAAATCCTACAATGGAGTACTTCTACGCTGCTTATCACAACAAGAAGCTAAAGAAACTCTCAAAGAGGTGCATGCTGGTCTTTGTGGAGCTCATCAGGCTGGTCCAAAGCTCTACGATCAGATAAAAAGGTTAGGTTATTATTGGCCTACCATGGTAGCTGACGCTGAAGATCCAAAAGAACGGGTAAGTGTTCAAAGACGAACCCCAAACTTTCATCTGGACATTCCTTCAAAAATGCTCTACAGAAAATCCTACAATGGAGTACTTCTACGCTGCTTATCACAACAAGAAGCTAAAGAAACTCTCAAAGAGGTGCATGCTGGTCTTTGTGGAGCTCATCAGGCTGGTCCAAAGCTCTACGATCAGATAAAAATGTTAGGTTATTATTGGCCTACCATGGTAGCTGACGCAATGCAATTTGCAAAACGCTGCCAACAATGCCAAGTTCATGGAGACTATGTCCACATGCCTCCAGAATGGCTACATCCTACAGCAATTTCATGGCCTTTCGAAGCTTGGGGTATGGACATCGTAGGTCCTGTCTCCCCTCCATCAAGCAAAGGTCATCGCTTCATCTTCGCCGCTACGGATTATTTCTCCAAGTGGTCAGAAGCTTTTGCGCTCAATGAAATGAAGACCTCATCAGTCCTTCAGTTCTTGCGCACCAACATCATCTGTCGCTTCGGCATACCTAAAAGATCCGTCCATGATAACGGACCACAATTCCGTGATCATAGATTCTACAGGTTCTGCGACAAATACAAAATCCAAAGTTGTCCTTCAACTCCGTACAATCCGGCGGCGAATGGACTGGCAGAGGCCTTCAACAAGACACTCTGCAAAATTCTCAAGAAAATGGTCTCTAGCCGCAAAAGGGACAGGGGCGACAAACTATCCGAAGCTTTGTGGGCCTACCGAACCACCGTTCGAGGACCGACCCATAGCACGCCATTCTCCTTGGTCTATGGATGCGAAGCTGTTGTCCCTTTAGAGGTACAAATTCCTTCCTTAAGGGTATCTCTACAAAATCACATGACGCAAGAAAGCAATGTCAAATTAAGACTCCAAGAGCTGGACAATCTCGATGAGAGACGGCTCGAGGCACTCCAAAGCATTGAGCTCTACCAAGCACGCATGGCTGGATCTTTCGACAAAAAGGTCAGGCAACGCGCCCACAAAAAGGGTGACTTGGTTCTTGCGGTGAAAAGGCCGATGGTTTTCGCTCACAAATCCAAAGGCAAATTTGAACCAAAATGGGAAGGACCCTTCGTCATCGACCAAGTCTTCTCCAATGGCGCATACGCACTTCTAAACATGGAAGGTGATAGATGTATGTTGCCCATCAACGGCAAGTTCTTGAAGCGGTACTACCCTTGAAGACTTCCTCCACTGGGTCAGAGCGACGCCTGCAAGGCCAAAGCCTATTTCCAGGTACTTGCTCGTCAAACCCACTCCTTTTGGAATTTTCACCTTTATGTTGAACTTCCAAAACAATGCTTACTTTCATCGTTTCATTGTTCAAAAGAAAATCAAAATCCAAAAATCTAAGTTTAGGAGCCTCTTCCCAAACTTAACCAAAATTTTCGATCCTTGAACCCAAGATTCTTGGTTTGAAACAAAAATCAGGACTTAGGAATTTCCACCCTAGTCCGCCTTACCTTTTACCGCCAAAAATGGTTTTAGGTCAAAATTTACGACCCTCGTGTCTAAAAACAAAAATCGGGAAAGCGATGTCAAGTTGACACTCGCAAAAACCCATTGGAAGGATGCGAACCCCATTCGATACTTCCAAAGCCTCAAAATCGCAAGGAAGCAACACCTCGTTGATACTTGCAAGATTTCAAAAAATCGTGGAGACGCAACATTCCAGTTGATATCCACAACCCAAATTTCAAAAGAAAAACAAAGGTTCGAAAAAACCTCAAATTTCAAAAATCGTGGGGAGGCGACATTCCATCGATACCCGCAAAACAAAATTTTTGAAGAAAAAGCAGGGAAGCGACGCTTAGTCGATACTTGCACCCAACTTCGCGAGGAAGCGACATTCCATCGATACTCGCAACCGAATGAGCAAGGAGGCGACATTCCATCGATACTTGCAATACCATTTAGCAGGGAGGCGACTCTTAGTCGATACTTGCATTTTTGAAAACCAAAAACTCGGCTTCCATGCCAAAAATCTGGCTTTTACGCCAAAAACTCGGCTCTTACGCCAAAAATCGGCTCTCATGCCAAAAATCCGGCTTTTATGCCAAAAACAAAAAATCTGGCTCTCATGCCAACAAAACAAAACTTGGTTTTCAAAAAACTCGGCTTCCATGCCAAAAATCTGGCTTTTACGCCAAAAACTCGGCTCTTACGCCAAAAATCGGCTCTCATGCCAAAAATCCGGCTTTTATGCCAAAAACAAAAAAATCTGGCTCTCATGCCAACAAAACAAAACTTGGTTTTCAAAAAAATCGGCTCTCATGCCAAAATCCGGCTTTTACGCCAAAAACAAAAAATCGGCTCTCATGCCAAAATCCGGCTTTTACGCCAAAAACAAAAAAATCGGCTCTCATGCCAAAAATCGGCTTCCATGCCACATCGGCTTTCACGCCACCAAAATTTGGCTTTCACGCCACCAAAATCGGCTTTCATGCCACCTCAAAATTTTGGGCTTTCAAGCCATCAAAAACCAGGCTTTGTGCCACAAAATCTGGCTTTCATGCCAAAACAACACTTTTGACAAAAGATTTTCACAAAATGATAACCTTTTGATCAAGATTTTCAAACAAACATTCCCATTCAACTTTTGCTTATTTTCAAAAAAAAAAAAAAGAATTTAAGTAGAACAAGGGGATACAAAAAAAAAACAGAGTGCCAAAATGTTTATACATGGAGGTACCAAAAAAAAGAAAGAAGAAAGTTTGTCAAGAACTCAGTCCATCATAGTCTTCAACCAAAGACTAAGGTCCTCGAGCAGACTCTTGGCCTCAGCCTCCAAAGCTTCCAGGCCACGCTTCTTCAAGATGCCGCCATAAAATGCGGCAGAAAACCGCGATCCATCTTCAGTACGAGGGAATTCCTCCCAAAGAAGTTGCCATCGCTCATGCTCCTGAGTCTTTCTTCGGAGATTCCCGTCAACCTCTTCCCATGCCTGTTGAACGGCCGCATTGGAAGATCTGGCAGATCGGCGAGGTGCATCAGTAACAAAGCCCTTACCCTTGTTCGTTCTGGAAGAACCACCTGCAAAAGTCAGAAAGGAAGAAATCAAACACCAAATGACAGAATTTTGCTAAAAAAAATCCTAGCGAAATTTTGGCATGGTTCCGGGGCAATTTCGAAGAAAAGGGAGGCACCCCGAAAAAGAAAGGAAGCTTGAAGATGAGCTCAACATTGTTGCGAGCTCATAATCAATGAAGGGTTCTCGAAGAAGACTCGAATTCAAACATTGCTGCGAGATCAAGCCTTTCTTCTCAAATCTTCGCAAGATCAGAAAAGAGCTCAACATTGCTGTGAGCTCAAAATTCTAGAACTTGCAAAGTTCCTCGAAATTCTGCGAGACTGGAGAAGTGGGCTCAACATTGCTGCAAGCTCCAAAAATCCCAAGATTCGCAAGAAAATTCGAGGTATGCATCATCATGCTCCCAATTCCATTTACTAAAAATCATGCATAAAATCATCATGCATTAGATGCTAGGAAAACTTTGACAAAAGTTTGACCAATTCCAACCCAATTTGGTCAAAACCAATCAAACTTTGTCTAAGTCAAAATCCATGTTGACTTGACCTAGAAATTCTAGCCTTTTATCTTGATGCATTTTAAATAAAAAAAAGAAGAAAGAATGCATGATCATCTTGAATTGCATGAACCTCATATCATGGTGAGCAAAAAAAAAAGAGAGAACAAAAAACAACTTCTTCAAAAAAAAAAAAAAAAAAAAAAAAAAGAATCAGAACGTGCACAAAAAAAAAAAAAAAAGAAAGAAAGCACGTGGAAAAAAAAAACAGAGAAAAAGAAAACACGTGAAAAAAAAGAGAGAGAAAAGAAAAGAAAAGAAGAACAAAAAAGAAGAAAAGGAACTTTCCTACATCTACATGGGGTTTTTCTTGGAAAAAGAAGACCTACTTGAAGCCATGGAGAAGAAGAAGAAGAAACTTGAAGATCCTTGAGAAATTCTTGGAGCACTCTTGAAGGTTTTTGCAAAAAGAAAGCAACAAGAGAAAGAAAACCCATCTCCATTGCTTTTATAGAGAAAGCAAACCAAAAGAGGAAAGGAGGAGAAAAGCAAGGAGGTAAGTGCTAAAAATTAGCAAACTTCCTAAAAGAGAAGGAGATTTGAGATATTCTCTCCTAAAGAGGAGATTCTTGAGAAATTCTCTCCAAAAAGAAAGGGGATTTGAGAAACTTTCTCCCAAAGAAAGATACTTTGAGAAAATCTCTCCCAAAATCAAGGAAACTTGAGAGATTCTCTCCAAGTAAGGATATTTTTAGATATTCTCTACACAAAGGGGATATTTTTAGATATTCTTTACAAAATGACACCACATGAGATCTAAGCCATTCTTAAAAGCTTAAGGTCCCATGGGTTAGCCCATATGAGCCAGGTTTGACCACCTAGGCACTAAAAGTGGCTTTTAGTCAAAATTTCTCTTACCAAGAGCATACAAAAATGGTTCCATGCCTCTCTTGAGTTGATTGGACCATACAAAAAATTCTGAGCTTCATAAGCTTCCAAAAGAAACCCAACCATCCAACCCATGCACCAAATCAAGCCACAATCTTGAAATTGACATTCCACAAAAAAAAAAACCAAACCACTCCAATGGACCCAAAATTGTCCCAAAGAGTGACCAAAAAACCAAACCATGGTCCCCTAACTTGCCACATACAGCTTGTTAGGTCACAAGGCCGAAACCAAAAAACCAAAATCCCGACCCCCTAACTCGCCACATACAGCCTGTTAGGTCACAAGGTCAAAAACCAAAAAAAAAAAAACCTTCTTAACCGCCTAATGTGCCACATAAAGCCTTTAGGTTCACAAGGTTAAAAGGGAAAACCCAAAACCAAAAACCAATATCCAAATGTCATTTCAAAATCCTTGCCTTGAGACGGTACATGACCCTTCTCATTACCGCGAAATCCCTTGGAAGCTCAAAAAAGCAACTCCATCAAAAGAAAAATGCTCAAGACTCTTGGTCAAGCAAGAAGATCTCCTTCAAATTCTCTTCGAGGCACACCGACTGCCAGAGCTGTACACCTCGTCGTTGTACTTCGAGGGGGCATTTGTTGACACCAAAAATGTCACTATGTCCCTTCAACACCAAAAGCTACATGGAGCCACATCCTGCCATAAATAGGAAGGCGCCACTTCAAGCACCAGATCTTGTCAGAATCAAACAAAAACTGCAAGATCCTTCAAAGCAGTCAAAAGAAGGGTACACATGAAGTTTCGGGCCATTTCGACATCATTTGGCCTAACTTCACTCCTCCGACAGCCAGACAAGAGCTCCCGGCAGCGACAGTGTCGAAGACTTTAAAACTTCGATCAGAGCCTACGGATGGTCTCAAAATACCTCCAAAAGGCCCCCTGCCAAATTTCAATTCAAACGGACGACGTTTGACCCTTCATCAACTCTCAGGAAGCAAAAACAGGCCTACCGGCGGCGGAGCACCCCGGAATCATGGCATCCAAATTGGAGCTAATGGATCATCTCAAAATGACTCCAATAGGTCCCCTGTCAAGTTTTAGGTCAAACGGACATCGTTTGGCCTAGTTTCAAAGCTCGGCATTTTCCTCGAGGTGAAATCAAGGCGAGTGTTTGCGGGACCCCAAAAGGCTTCAAAACTCAAACCAAAGCCTATGGTTGGTCCTATCTACTGCTCAAGAAGCTCCACGTCGAATTTCAGGTCATTCCGACATCGTTTGGCCTAGTTTCAATGCTTGACAAAAAATCGGCAAAACCGCACAACAAAGTCTTCGGCTTTCCAGAAAAATAGGAAACTTTGTGCTCCGATTTGCGTGGCTTTTCGTCGGGTTTTCTTCAAGAGAATCAGGCCAATAAATAAGGGGAAATGTCAGCAAAAATACAGAAGAAAAAAGAATGAAAAAAGATCGAAAAACGGCGAAGAAACGGCGACCGGACGGCGACCAAAAAACGGGCCCAAGGCCCATGGTCGCCGGCGACCTTGGCCCATGGTCGCCGGCGACCATGGGTGCACGGTCGCCGGCGACCATGGAAATTCCGGCGACCCAAAATTTCGCCGGAAGACCCTTTTTCGGGTCCTTTTCGCGTTTCGAGTTGATTGGCCCCTGTGATTTTTCCAAAATCTGATTTTTCGTGCATGAAATCCGTCGATCTTCGTCAAACATCACGGATTCGCCGCCGAAGTCATTGGATGATCATTAGATGCCTCGAAATCGCCAACCGGCCGACAAAGAAAGCACACTTTCTGCCCGCCCGATCGTGAAATCGACAGGACAGATGCTGCTGGCACTTTGACATCAATCAATGTCTGAAATTGCATCGCCATCCGACATCAAACAACATGTGGATCCACCGGCGATCATCGCAAGAAGAATTCCAAAAGACGCGGCACGGCCCGCGACTCTTCGAGCGACTTGGCGACCAATTAATGAGGTTAAATGACCCGTTTTATATGACAAGTTAATGCGGTCATTAACTCATTATTTTGGACGGCCCAATCAAAAGCAAGCAAATGGGAGTTACAAGTCAGAGGATTTATGGCATTAAAGCCATGAAACTCCTCCCATGATGGGGATTAAAAGCGATTAAAGGCTCATTATTCTCCGTCGGCCAATCAAATTCAAGGAAAAAGGAGTTACAAAACAAGTAATTTAAAAACTTGTAACTCCTCCCATTATGAGCATTAATACATTCAATGCTCATAAAC
Organism: Camphora micrantha; assembly: GCA_003546025.1. Lineage (NCBI taxonomy): Eukaryota > Viridiplantae > Streptophyta > Magnoliopsida > Laurales > Lauraceae > Camphora > Camphora micrantha. Next base: position 12,556,439 of record QPKB01000010.1, read on the forward strand.
TCTCCTAAATGGCTACCAAAGGCCTATAAATAGGAGGGCATTCCAAAGAAAAAAAAAAGAGGTGCTATCCGGATCTCTCGCTCTCCCCCCGAAGAAGACAAAAAATCCAAAAGCCCTGCAACCCTGCTACAAAGACCACCAAAAGGTGATTGAAGCACCCTTGGGGGGCCACCCCCCCAAGGACCTCCCTTCTTCTACGAACATGGCTAAAACGTGGCTTTTCAACCCGTTTACTTAGCTTTTTATCGGATATAAGACCTTCTCTTGGTCTTTGTCCTTTAAAAATCTGAGGTTAGAAAGCCGAGCCAAGAATCCAAGCATCGTGTTCTCATCTGCATGGACGATGGAGGAGCCCATACATGACTCGCGACCGTCGATCTGAACATGTCCCCACAATCGAATGAGAAGTCAGATTCCTTTTCTTGATTTCTATTGTACTTTATTTTTCTTTTAGAGACAAAAATCACAATTCTTGTCTTTCATAATGGATGAGACTTGTAAATCGCCTTTTACGGCAAAATCGCCTTTCACGGCAACAAATGAAATCGCCTCTCACGGCATTCAAAAAAACCCTTTGTCTCTTTTTTTAAAATATGTGTGCAATGGAAAACTAGAAAAAGTTTCATTTCCCCTTTCTACTTGCGAAGGTGGATCTTCGGATCACCATTCCTAAATTCCAAGTAGAAAAGTGAAATTGGCATACCCGTACAAAAAAAAGAAAAATGTTGAAACCCTTTACCTTTTTCTTCTCCTCCCCTCCGCCGCACCCCGAAAGACCCGGAGCGGAGGCAGCGGGAGAGAGGGAAGGAATCGGGTCCATCAGGTACACAGTTTATTATTCTTCTTCCATTGTTTTTCCCCATTTTCTTCTTCTTCTTCTTCTTCCATTGTTTTTCCCCATTTTTTTTAATACTGCTGCAACTACTCTTCTTCTTTTACATGGTGTTGACCCAGCTTTCTCAGAACAAAGTTATCCACGAGGCCAGCCCTTTATTCCCAATGTCCTGGTGGATTTGTATGGCATAAGATGCAAGAGAAACGTTAGAAACACAATACCACCATTTTAGGCATTTTCTTAATCGTCTGAAACAATTTTAGGCGTTTTTTTTTTCTTTTTTTTTTTTTTTTTCTGTGTCTTCTTGCTTAAACCATAGGATCCCGATTTGAACGTTGCCCCCCTTCCAAGGGGTCAATATACAAATGAGTGTTTTCAAGAGGTGGCTAGGGAGATTTTTTTTAGTAGGAGGCGGCCAAGGAGTTGGAGGATTGAGAAGCATACAGAAAACAGGGGATTTTTATGTAGGAAATGGGCAACCCAACTTGAGATTCTTGGTCATGAATCTACTGTTCTGTAATGGGTGGTCCCTATAATACTTGAGGTGGAGGTAGCAACATTATTATTACAACACATTTGCCAAGTCTTTTCCAAGGAAGAGGGCTTCTTTCGGTTGGGGTTGGTTTCCTCAATCCTTCCTGTACCCATGTTGGAGGAAGAGGTTCTTCCCTTCTTGGTTTAAATAAATCATTTTCCATGTATTCTGAATGGTGTTTTTTTTTTTTTTTTTTTTTGTTTTTCCCTTATGAATCTATTTGTTCCTCACTTTCTAGGGTCACAACTCACATGTGGTTTGTGGTTTGGTATTATTGAGAAAAATGTAATAAATGGGTAAATTCAATTTGCAGAATGTTAGACCATCCTATTTTCATGACTCAGTTCAGTTGAATCAAGAATTCAAGCAACAATCAAGTCTTCAACACGTACCAAGTTTTCAATCAACAAACACATACCTGGAATGTAGTTGTTATGGAGAAATGACATTTGAAGAAAACTTTTGTAGTTTTAAATAGGTTTACCTGCACTGGATGCAAGATTAGGTTGAGTTCACGTTGGATCTTCAAAATCTGGATCTATAGATGTTTTTCACTATATGGTTCTCCATTTTAGAGCACTTACTTATATGGTATCTAAACTTTTGTATTCAAATAAATCACTTATTTTCACTTTATGATAATTTTCTATTAGATGATGTATCTTTCTTTTTATTTCAGCTATGGCACGTTTTAGTTTAGCCAGGAGAAAACTGAAAGTGAAGAAATTGGCATTGGCTATGCAGTGGTGGTTGAACATTCTACATCTAGTAGGGCTATTCATACAATTATCACATAAATTGTTCGAAAGACAATGCATGGGTGGGGCTAGATCTAGGTACCGCCTAGATTTATCTGGTAATAGAGAAATTATTGAAAGCTGGGTGTATAAGAGTGATCACATATGTATGAGCAATTTTAGAATGACTAGGCGACCCTTTGTGAAATTATGTCACTTGCTTAGCACAATTGGGAAGTTGGAACCAACCAGACACATGTTGGTTGATGAGCAGGTTGCAATTTCATTGCATATCCTTGCTCATCATGTCAAAAATAGGGTCATTCAGAGTGAGTTTAACCGTTCAGCAGAGTCAATCAGTAGGCACTTTAAAATGCTTTTGATTGAAGTCATTAGGCTACAAGGAGAGTTATATAAGAAACCTGAGCCAATACCGGAGAACTCGGTAGATGAGAAATGCAAGTGGATATTGACAGACCTAGGTATCGATTCATATATTTTATACAATTGTATATTATTACTTTATTATTTATGTGTAAGTATATTATAATGAATTGTAATGTCTTGTAGGGATGTCTAGGAGCTTTAGATGGGACACACATATCGGTCCATGTTTCGGCTATTGACAGACCTAGGTATCGAACTAGAAAAAATCACATTGCAACTAATGTTCTAGCAGCGTGTACCCCAGATCTACATTTTACTTATGTATTACCTGGATGGGAGGGGTCTGCCGCTGATGGTCGGGTGTTACGGGATGCAATTGCTAGAAGACATGGCTTAGTTGTTCCACGTGGTAAGACACAATGGTATTACAAAATAAATAATCATTTTCTTTTTGAAAAAATGTTATAGATCACTAACATAAAAAAAATTTGTTCAATTTGTTCAAGGTACCTACTATTTGGTGGATGCTGGGTATACAAATGGTGAAGGATTTCTCGCACCATATAGAGGCCAACATTACCATCTGAATGAGTGGAATAATGGACGTCAACCTACGAATCCAAAGGAACTTTTTAATATGAAGCATTCAACCGCTAGAAATGTAATAGAAAGAGCATTTGGGATATTGAAAAAACGATGGGCAATTCTTAGGAGTCCTGCTTTTTATCCCATCAACATCCAAGTTCGTATCATCTTGGCTTGTTGTATGCTTCACAACTACGTAAGGAATGAGTTACGTGTGGACCCGTATGAAGATATCGAACTAGATGAGGATGAGGGCGGAGGCGACACAGATCACATTTCTACTATTGAGACTTCAGTTGAATGGATGTCATTTAGAGACGAAATGGCTGTTTCTATGTTTAATTCGTGGAGAAGTATTTAAATTTATTTTTATTTGAGTGACAATGTTTGTAATGGTTGTAACTTTTATTTTCTTGCATCTTAGTGACAACATTTGTAATGGTTGTAACTTTTAAACATTCTTGTATTTGGGTGGCAGTGTTTAAATTTCAGTATTATGTTATTTATCTGCATTATATTAACTCTTCTATTTTTACTAGATTTTGTTGGCTAATTAAATATCAAATTGTCTATGATCTGATTGTGGTTGTTCCCACAACATTAATAGGCATGGACATGATTGAAGACATGGACACTAACGAGAAAGGGCCAGGGAAGAACAAAAGAAAAGGGACTAATGCTAAGGATAAAGAGTTGGTTTATGCTTTTTTTGACATGGTAAATGCGGGGACTCATAAGGCTGACAATGGGTTTAAGCCCGGTATTCTTGGAGTCATTGAAGCAGTGTTAAAGCAAAAGTTGCCTGGAAGTGGAATTAAAGCTAAGCCACACATTGATTCTAGAATCAAGACAATGAAAAAGGACTTTCGTGTTGTGTATGATATGCTTAATGGAGAGAACTGCAGCGGTTTTGGATGGGATCCACAAAAAAATGTGGTGGTTGCTGAAGATGGGTTTGGAACGGTTATGTGAAGGTATTATCATTTAAAAATCAATTCATAATGGAGTAGATTAAATAAGAAATATCTTTATGTATCCTTGTTTGTAAATTTCTTTTGAATATTTTGCTCTATTTGTCTTATTTACATGTTTGTTGTAGACACACAAGGGTGCTGGTCAATGGAGGAGTAGAAGTTTCCCACATTATGAAATGTAGTGCACTATCTTTGGGAAGGATCGTGTCACAGGAAAAGGAGCTGCTACCACTGAAGATGTCTTGGATGAAGTGAGTAGGAATGAGGAGTATGAAGATTCACAAAATTTGGGCATGGATTTTGAAATAGTGGAACACAACGTCTCCACTCCTTCCACCAATAGTGAAGGAACTAGTCAGACAGGAAAGAGGAAGAGGAGCACAGACAATATGGATGGATTTCGAGAAGCAGCCATGATCATTGGCAACAAGATTGATGAAGCCACTAAGAAGTTTAGTAGAGCTATTGGTGTTGATTTGGATATAGCAAACAAAAGGGATAAAATCAATGAGGAACTTCGCAATCACTGTGGACATCTTGAGAGGGCGGAACGCCACAAAGCCTTGATTGCTATAAGTCGTGATCATGAGATGACTGCTGTTTTTTTTACTTTGGAAAATGATGAAAAAGAAGAGTTTGTGAGGGCTTTGCTCCGTGGAGGCCTGTGATATAGATGGGTATTTTGATATAAAGGCCACAAAGCCTTTATCTACATTTTGTTGTTTGCTACTATTATCGTAAGCACTGTGGATGTCATGAGATGACATCTCATGGTGGGTCTTTTGATACATTTTCTACATTTTGTTGTTTGCTACTTCGTAAGCACTGTGGATGTCATGAGATGGCTGCTCTTTTCTACACTTCTAGACTTCTACTCCTAATTTGTAGTACTTGCAATTATGACTAACAACAAGAAGATGGTTTTCTTTTGAGTACAATGAAGTGATATGGAGCTTGTGCTAGTAGTACCATGCAATTAATTGTTTTAATTTTATGATCATTCCGTCCATGTTTGAATAGTGGGTGTTTTATGATGGTTAAGGTGGGATGTTTATTTCTTAAGTTCTACTTGTCATTATTTATTCTTCAGTTGGTTGTGGAGTTGGGGCAGAGACGATTACAGATGATAAATATATGCCCAACTAGGCTTGTCTAAGCTTTGCTATGGCTTGTTGCGATCCATCATGTGGACCATTGAGTTTGGCTGCTCTATCCTATCCAACTAAATAAGTACTAGTCACTAGTATTTAGTAAGATTGAGTACTTCAGCAGGTGTCGCTGAACCGACGACTGTCCTAATTAATTTGCAACCTTGCTCATTCTGTTGCAGCCATGGATTGTACATGATTTCTTGTGTACAACATCAAGTCAAAACCAAACAAGTGAAGTTTTGCATGGTGTTGATGATAGTGGGTTCTGCCACCTGAGCTGGAGAACTGCTTGTGTTCTCTTCTAGGCATTGTTGTAGAATGAAAATGTTTGTTTTATATTCCATGTACACTTTGATTGCATATAATCTGCATTCATTTCTTTTTGAGGTCTCCATTTTGATGCCTGGTTCAGGTCTTTTAAGAAATGATGCAAATATTGTTATGGGGGATATATCAGCCAGAGATGAAGTTGAGTTAGTTTCAAAAATTGTGTTTGTATTGGGATATTTTCAAAAAATTTTGTAAAAAAAATGTTATATAAAATGCTAGGTTTTGAGGGCAAGGTGTTGCACGATTTGTTGTTGCTGGGTGAGGCAGACTTGACGGTGATGTTGGATGATTGGAATATCCATCTGCTTAGCAGTCAGTGTTGTCATGGATTGCTTGCACTAAAAAATAAAGAATTCATGGATGGGATGATTCTGGCCATTTGATCGAATAGATTTCTTGACATTTAAAATGGGTATTAAATTATATTGTTTTATAATGCCAATTTGAATCATTACGGTACATGGTTAGGGCCATCCAGTTTAGATTTTAAAACACATGGTTTACTGTACGCGATACAACCATGGTAATTGTCAATCAGATTGATAGTTCTGATCATCTACATGAAGCTGATTAGTTACACCGTCTACACTACTCCAACTATGTTTCGATCCAACGGTAGGTCTTGCCTTTGTTAAATGTGGGCCATATAGTGAAGATCCCTTTATCGTCATAATTCATACCTGATCTGAATTGGAGTTTCCTGTGTAGCAAATAAAATAGTAGGATACAAAAATCATCCACCACAAATAATGTAATATGACAGGAGAATCTAACAAGGGTATTTTGGTCAATCTAATGTAAATTTGATTCCATTCCGGGCATCACTCCAGCGTACCAAATGCAGGAATAGGAATCAGAATTCTATTATGTGGTTGATTCCTCAGCGTACAAAACGCTGTAATGGAAATGACTATTCCTACCTCATTCCATTCCAGGCTCATTCCGGTCTCCATTTCATTTCCGCCTACAACCATTCCAGCGAACCAAACGCTACATTAGTGTTGTTCTCATGCCCGTTCGACACCCTGAAACCTGATTTTCCTAGCATCGAGGGTAAAACAGTCTTTTCACACTAAATCTGTACCCAAAATTTGATATTCCCGAAACCCTTGAAATATATATTTTGTGGAAACTAGAAATTTCGACGATCGTTTTTCTCTTCTTCGTCGAACTCATCTGAGGTCCTAAAAGCCATGATTTCATCTTAATAAGATTTCTAAATGGTGGAGGCGCCATCTTCACTTGTATAAAGGGAGAACTCTCCTTCTCTTTTCCCTTTTCTAGCTCAAGTTCCAACCACCAACTAGGGTTTTCTCTTTTCTCTATTTTTTCTTGCTTTTCCAACCGCATTATTTCCATTAACCTTGCATCACTTGAAGAATGGATGTCACCATCTTCCTCCTCACCCTACAAGCTCTCCATTGATACCATTGGAAGAGAAATCCATCAACATTGAAGCTTTCTTTGAGCTAACTCTTTCCATTTGAAGGTCATCCAAGTAAGCTATGTTAGATTGTATGGACTCAATCCATAAGATGATGTAATACATTGATTAATTTCTTTATTTATCAATAATATCATGTTTTCCTTTCATGAGATGAATGGTGTTTTACTACTTAATACACATGACCAATACATATGACATAAATGGTTCATGAGATGAACCGGGTCCCATTAGTATATTAGATGTGATATATGTGTATGGATGAGATCCACGCACGGGAGACATTTGTCACAAACCTTATACTTAAACATCTTCACAACCGGTGATGAGACTGGGCATCTCATCTGATAAGGTTGCAGCGCTTCGATCACTAAGAGATAGTATGATTTATCTCGATCATCAGAATGTAAGATTCTGGATCACGGTGCTGGTACATTGGATGTATTGAAGGACCATGAGAAGCACCTTATAGAATATTGTCTCGAGTTTAAGGTTTGCTCTCATAATTCCCTAACAATAGGCTCTCAATCCTGAGACATTGATGAACTCAAGTTTCTATCTATTCATTTGCTTCGAGTCACCAATGAGTGAGGCCAACTGTAGGTCAACACCTAGGTGTCTTGGGTACGTGGTAGTAGGACTGTGGGAACATCTAATGGTCAATATGGAATCTATCTATATTATCCCCTTGTGCCAATTAATGGATTTATCATTAGTAAGTGCGCACCCATCTCGATTAAGAGTTAATTGGATGGTACTGATGATCACTGTAATTAATTGGGGCTCAAGGATAATAAGATGTGGATCTAAATTGGTAGGACAGTTTTAGTCCAGTTAATCATGGATATTGATAGAGGGGCTTAATTGTGGTAATCGGGAAGTTTAGGGTCTTCATTGTAATTTATTCTTAAGACTGGAGTGCAATTGCATTTATATAGTGGTGTTATTTGCAATTAACTGTGGGCCCGGATTGCACATGAGATGTGGGGTCACGGTGTCCCAGTCGGAGCCAGCTTTCTATGGAATCCCTAGTGGTCCCCACGCTAGCCCAAGTTATTAGAAAGATACTAATCCTACTAGAACTCTAAGATGAAGGAATTAGGAAGTTACTATTTCTATTTGAAGTGAGACTTCTAGTAGTGGTAATAGTAAGGTTACTATTTTGTGTAGAAGTAAGACTTCTATTTCAATTAGTACAAGAAAAGGAGGTTGCTTAATGCTATAAAAGGAGTAACAAAGGGGCTGGGACACACACAACCTTGGAAATCACGCCCAGCCCCCTTTGTGCAAGAGTTGCACATACTTCTCTTCTTCTTCTAGTTCTCTTCTAGTTTCCTTTAGAGCTTCTAGTTGTTTTCTTTAGAGATCCCACCCATCTCCTTTAGAGAAGAGATCTGGTACGGGTTATAGCGTGGAAGACTAAGAGGTCTTGGAGATCTAAAGAAGTTTCCTTCTCCATTAGAGCACCACCAGGCAGCAAAGGTATAATCTGTTTCTCTATATTTTTTGTAGATTATTTTGCATGGTGTTGCTTGTAATATTGTTGTACATGGTATATGAGTATGAGGGATTGCATCCTGGATATGGTTAATGGCCTTATGGGCGTTTGATCCCTGCATCAAGTGGGTCAAAAGTTTTGAAATCGCATCCACGAGGCCCACCTATTTCCAACAAGCTACCTCTTCCATCTTCAAGAATTGTGTTCTTGTAACCCAAGAGAAGCTCCATTTCCATTATTGGAAGCTCTCTCTTTCTATTTCATTGTTTTGACCATTTAGGGTTTGTAATGGGTTGTATTTGGCGTTTTTGTGTAGCTTGATGATTTTGAGCTTAAGACTGTGATTAGAGGCTTGATTTGCTAGCTTGGACCCAATGCAAGTGGATGAGTGGGTTGTTTTGATTATTGGCATGTTTTGTGAGAAAAGCTTGATTTCATTAATAGTTTTGATGATTTTAATACTTGTCTTTTGCTATGATTAATATTGATTTCGAAATGTACTTAATGATGAGTCTATTTCTCTCTTGTTCATACCTTGGAAAAGTATGTATTATGTTATCAAAGTTGCAAATGGTTTTCATATAAGATGGGTTTTCTCTATCGTGAGATTGATTGTGAATGAAAAGGATGAAAAGGGAGAAATTTGAAATGAAGAAAATGGAAGTGTTGAATGATGAAATGGAGGAGCTTTTGAGCTCAATTTATTGCAAGGAATGAAGTGGATTATAAGAGAAATGTTTTGGAGGAAAAAGGAGCAGGAATCAGTTCAAAATTGAACCGCCCACTGACTGGGCAGTCAGCAGGCGGTCGACTGGTCATCGACCTGGTGACCGCATAGGGTCGGTCACCACATTAGTAAGGAAGAAATTCTGTTTTTGAAGGGGCGGTCACCAGGCGGTGACCAGGCGGCTAGCCGCCTGTTGACCGACAGGTGATCGACCTCCCAGAAATTTTTGGAAATTGAAAAGGAATAAAATGACTGTTTCGAACCATATATTCATGAAATGGTTAGGAAGGACTGTTTGGGAATTCAAGGAAAAAAAAATCTCATCCAGGAAATACGTTGACGACTTTCAAAGTATCAAGGTGTATAAGGAGCTTGGAATGTCTCCAAACTCAAAGAGTACCAAGTTTATACTGTAATTGACATACGGGATCTCTCTATCTTGAATCCCAATACTTGTCCCAGAATTTCAAAAATTCAATTGTACTTCATTTTTTCCCGAATTTTGATATGCACTCCCGAAATTCATGATTTATGATTTATCATTCCCGAAAGCATTGAAATAGTATTTTAGCATTTTGCTAGCCCGGTTATACCCTACCCGAAATAAAGTGATACTTGTGCTTTCGAGCACCCCCGTTTCGCCCGTTTATATACTTGCACCTGATGTATTTTATACATGTCCCGATTTCTATTATACTTGCACCACTAAGCTTGGATGACATTGTCGGTTGGATCCACCGACTTGGAGATCCCCCTCTTGTCCCGCCAGCTGTAGTTTGGATCCTAATGCCCGATTTCTTACCGTGGTCCTGTCCCGATACCCCGGCTTGCTACCGTGGTTCCCGATACCCGGCTCGCCACCGTGGTTCCCGATGCCCGGCTCGCTACAGTGGTCATGTCCCGTATAGTATATATATATATGTATATTTCGTTGAATCTCCTCACTTCGTGTGACTGAGATCAACGCCCCGATATGCTCTTGTCACTTCGGTGATAGGGGACTTAGCTTTGTGTGGTTGCCATCTTGCTTGTTCCTGATTCCTTGGATACCTTACATGTTTTATATTGCATATTGTTTTCCAGCAAATGATTCTTCTATTTTATGAAAGTTATTGTTTAAACATGTTTAAATGTTTTCCAAGGTGAATTTCAATTATTGTCATATTGTTATATCTTTTCACCCACCTGCCAGACTGTCATGTCTAATCCATTATTTTGGTACTCTGGTCGAGTTGCCGATTACATTAAGGAGGAGCCTGCGGAGGCGGTCGATGAACCGTAATGCTTAGTTGAGTGGCATGCCAACAATGTCATCTAGACATTTGGTTGACTCGAGTTACGACACGTTTTGAGGTTGTGGATAACCTATTCTTTTGGGAACTATTTGGATGTACTGGCCTTTGTTGGCCTTTATTTTGGGAATGTTAATTAAATCATCTTTTGTATAAACATTTAACAGTTACTTTTGGAAAATGCTAACATAATCATTGCTCACTCTGACATCAAGTTGTTTACATGTGTTATCATCTTGTTATTTTGGAAATGAAATTATGAATCGATTTGCTACATGCTTCCGCACTTAAATAAAAATATTATGTTTATGTGATATCCTCACCTCGGACACCTGTGTGAAATCGTGGACACGAGTGGCATCTTTTGTTGACTCGTGTACGTATTGGTTAAAACAAATTCTTGGCATCGACAACCATCCATCAACCAAATTTAGTCCCGATCCCGGATTAGGCCCCTTGACCCGGTCCGGGGTCGCGACAGACTGGTATCAGAGGAAGTCGTGTTTCAAGCAATTAAAAAAACTAGAAATCCTAAGGACGTGGCGAGGATTCATTAGATGTTTCGCTAGCTAGAATCATGTGAGCAATGTATGACCCTTTATTTGATTATTATGTGCTCACAATTTATTTTGCAGCACTATGCCACCTCGTAAGAGACCGATAAACGGCAATCCCACCGCAAGCAATAGTGATCACACATGTCCAATTGAGGAAGATCCTCCTGAACAAACCATGCCGAACCAATTCCAACAGATGATGCAGGCAATGCTTGATCAGCAGTGTCAAGCAAACGAGAATCAAGCTCAGTTGTAAGAACAAATGCTTAAGAAGGATGAAGATCATGCTAGGGAGATGGTGCAGATGCAAAGACAGTTACTAGAGGTATTGGAAAGGAGGCCAGAACTGGTTCATCAATCAAAGAGAGCATGACTCGAATGCGTTGTTTAAACAGTTTAGAAAGAGAGCTCCGAAGGACTTCGTTGGGACAGATGACCCATCAGCTGCAGACGATTGGTTGGAGCACACAGAGAATATCTTTGAAGTCTTCAAATGTACAGGAAGTGAAAGGGTAAAACTTGCAGCAACATTCTTTACTGGCTTAGCAGACATCTAGTGGAAAACGGTCAGAGATGAATACAGAACTATGGCAGATGCAGTGGCTTGGGCTAACTTTAAGAGACAGTTTGGGGACAAGTATGTACCCACCCATATTAAAAGATAGAAAGCAGTAGAGTTCCATCAGCTTGTCTAAGGCAATACGACGGTTCTTGAGTACTTCACTAAATTTGAAAGATTGTCTAGATATGCTCCGGAGTTAGTGGACATCGTGGAAAAGAAGATAGCCAAATTCCTCGAAGGGCTTAACCCCATCATAGAGAGAGATGCTACGGGAGTTGTACCACCTGCAACTTTTGAAGAGGCTATCAAGAGGGCTTATAAATTTGAGAACTTTCACAATAAAATCCTTAGAGTTTAGGGAAAAGGGCAAACTCATCAGCAGAACTGCCAACAGTGAAATCAACAACACAAGAGGCATAGGCCAAAACAAAATGTCCAGAATCAAGTAGTTTGTACCCACTGTGGGAAAAATCATAAGAGTACCCAGTGTCGTACAATTACAGGAGCATGCTTCACATGTGGTTCGATGAACCATCAGATGAGGGATTGTCCGAGACAAAACAGGCATAATCAACAACAACAAGGAGCAAAGCGTCCAGCACCACCACAAAATGCACCAGTTGTTCAAAATCAAGCAAGGCTACCACAACAACAAGCACCATAGCAACAATATAGACTTCAGCAGCAGCAATAGGCCCGTCAGCAAGGACAGAATCAAAATCAGCGTCCTCCGCAATAGAATAGAAATGCACAACAAGGCAAGCCACAACATGCTCAGAACAGGCCACAGCAACGGGTACAAGTCTATGCAGCCAATAGGGCTGATGCAGAGGCTGCATGCAATGTGGTTGAAGGTACACTTCTCGTTTGTGGATTTTAAGCTAAGGTTTTGTCTGACCCTGGCTCTACACACTTATTTATGTCTCCAAAATTTGCTAAGTTGATTGATATGCATTCTAGAGAATTGAAATTTATTTTGATTGTGGCTAGCCCAATAGGTAAAGTAGTTGTGTGTAGAACTTTTTATCCTAGTTGTTCAGTCATGATAGGAGAAGTAGTGTTGCCAGCAAATCTCATTTTATTGGAGATGCATGATTTTGATGTCATTCTAGGGATGGACTAGTTGGCAGTGTATCATGTTACAATGAATTGTTTCCATAAGACCCTCGCCTTTAAATTAGAAAAGACACCAATAGGAGTATTGTTTCGGGGAGTTAGGAGTAATCCTCGTGCAGAAATTATTTCAGCATTAAATGCTGATAGACTATCAAAAAGTGGATGTGATGCCTATTCGGCGTTTATCACGGAGGATAAACGGTCTCAAGGGGTGGAGGAGATCCCTATTGTTTGGGAATTTTTAGATATTTTTCCAGAGGAGATTCCAGGATTGCCACCCATTAGAGAAATTAATTTCACTATTGAGCTATTACCAGGGACTGCTCTGATTTCTATTGCACTATATAGAATGGCTCCGGCGGAATTGGGAGAATTGAAGATTCAATTGCAAGAATTGTTGGACAAAGGTTTTGTTAGACCTAGTATTTCGCCATGGCGAGCTCCGGTTATGTTCGTCAAGAAAAAAGATGATTCGATGAGGATGTGCATTGATTACTGAAGATTGAACCAAGTGACCATCAAGAACAAGTATCCATTACCAAGGATAGATGAATTGTTTGATTAGTTGCAACGTGCTTCATATTTTTCGAAGATCGACTTGAGATCCGGTTACCATCAGCTGAGAGTAAGAGAATCAGATGTATTGAAGACAACTTTCCAGACAAGATAAGGTCACTAGGAGTTCCTTGTTATGCCATTTGGATTGACAAATGCACCAGTAGTGTTCATGGCATTGATGAACAAAATATTTGCACAGTACCTAGATCGGTTTGTAGTAGTATTTTTTGATGATATTTTAGTGTACTCCAAAACCAAAGAAGAGCACGAAGAACACTTGAGAGTAGGATTGCAACTTCTGAGAGAGAACCAGTTGTATGCGAAGCTCAATAAGTGTGAATTCTGGCTAGAACAAGTAGCATTCTTGAGGCACATCATCTCCAAAGAAGGATTATCAGTAGATCGATCCAAGATTGAGGAAGTAGTGAAGTGGGAAAGACCGAAGAATGTGTCAGAAATCAAAAGTTTTCTGGGATTAGCAGGCTATTATCGGAGGTTTGTGCAAGGATTTTCGTCGATTACGTCACCGTTGACGAAGTTGACAAGGAAGAATGTATCGTATGTGTGGACAGACCATTGTGAAGCTAGTTTCCAAGAGCTGAAAATGAGATTGACTACAGCACCAGTCCTTACTTTACCATCCGGAAGCGGCGGTTTTACTATTTTTACCGATGCTTCGAATGTTGGACTTGGTTGTGTGTTGATACAAGACAGAATAGTTGTTGCATATGGATCCCGACAGTTGAAAGATCACGAGAAGAACTATGCCACCCATGATCTTGAGTTAGCAGCGGTCGTCTTTGCGTTGAAAATATGTAGACATTACCTCTATGGAGAGAAGTTCGAAGTCCACTCCGACGACTGCAACTTACAATACTTGTTTTCTTAGAAGGAACTGAACATGAGACAGAGAAGGTGGATGGAATATATCAAGGATTACGATTTTCCAATCGAGTATCACCCGGGGAAAACGAATGTAGTTGCTAATGCCTTGAGCAGAAAATCAGTAGGTTTGGCAAATTTGAGTGGTACTTGTATCTTTGAGCAATTTGAAGAGCTGAGAATAGATCTATAGCCACTGAGGAAGGGTGTGATATTAGCCAACAGGTCAGTGTTTGAGCCTTCCTTCATTCTGAAGATTAAAGACATTCAATTGCAAGATCCAGTATTGGCCAAGATTTCAGAGTATGTAGCAGAACGTCCTGATTTTTGTATTATTGATGGAATTTTGTACTATCGTGACAGTCTATGTGTGCCTTACATTGAAGACTTGAGGAATGACATCATAATAGAAGCTCACAGCACGAAGTACTCTATGCATCCGGGCAGTACGAAGATGTATCAAAATTTGAAGAGTAGATTTTGGTGGAACAATATGAAGAGAGAAATTGCAGCATTTGTTTTTTGATGTATGACATGTCAGTTGATTAAGGCAGAACATCAAAAGCCTCCAGGGTTGTTACAACCGTTAGAGATCCCGGAATGGAAATGGGAGCACATTACCAGGGATTTTATTTCGGGATTACCAAGGACTAGCAGAGGCGATTATGCTATTTTGACCATAGTGGACTGTCTTACCAAATCAACTCATTTCATTCATATGAGGACAGGAAAGAAGATGCACATGCTACCTTAAGCAGAATTTCTGTCAATGAGATTGCCAGTCGGCATGGACAACCAATTTCTATCACATCTGATAAAGGCAACAGATTCGTCTCGAGATTTTGGAAGACATTGCATGAGTCCATGGGTACGAAGCTATAGTTCAGTACAACATATCACCCACAGACAGATGGCCAGTCAGAGAGAACAATTCAGACCCAAAAAATTCTATATGCACCCTTTATATGTGCTGAGCACACCCACATCCCATTGTGAACAGTCAATCACTACTCACAATGGGATGTGGGTGTACTTAGCATAAGGGGAGGTGCATATAGAATTTCCCTTCAGACCCTTGAGGATCTGCTCTGTGCTTGTGTGTTAGACTTCAAGACTCAATGGGATGAAGCTTTACCATTGTGTGAGTTTTCTTACAATAACAGCTACCACTCGAGTATTGAAATGACGCCTTTTGAGACATTGTATGGCAGAAGGTGTAGAACATCTGAATGTTGGGAAGAAGTAGGCGTTCGTAGTTTCCATGGGCCAGCTATAGTGAATGAAACCAGCGACAAAGTCAAGTTGATTCATGAACGTCTGAAAGTCGCCCTGAGTAGACAGAAAAGCTATGTAGACTCTCATAGAAGGGATCTACAGTTCAAAGAAGGAGACAAGGTTTTCTTGAAGGTATCACCTCTAGGGGAACATTAAGGTTTGGACAAAAAGGCAAACTATCCAGGAGATACATTGGACCGTATGACATTGTGAGCAAGGTTGGTGAAGTAGCTTATCGATTAACCTCACCACCCGAACTCTTCGTCGTACACCACGTCTTCCATGTGTCAATGTTGAAGAAGTACATCCCCGATCCTTCACATGTACTCCGGCATGAACCTTTGGAAATCCAAGAAGATGCTATATATGTTGAAAAGCTTGTTCAGATCATCGATACGAAGGAACAAGAGTTGAGGACACGAACCCATTCATTGGGTAAAAGTACCTTGGGAGAATCATGGACCGGAAGAAGCAACGTGGGACCTACGAGACCAAGGGCAGAAGAAGTATCCACATCTACTACCAGAGGTGAGTTGTATTTCATTTGGAGGACCAAATGCCTTAAGGGGTGGAGGGTGTAAGACCACGACACAAGTGACCTCGATTAGCGTTAACTAAGTTGTGTGTTATTCTTAAGCGTGATTAGTGTATTGTGGTTAAGTTGAGATTAGAATAGCTTTTATTATAGCTTCGAGAAATTTTGAGAGCCTTTGTGATTAGTGGGGCTCTTTGGGAGTTCATTTTTATGACTTTGCGTTTACTTGGGGGATTATTCGAGATTCCAATAATTAGTGTTTTATCCCCGTTTGAATCATCTCATTAATCTCTACAACTTTAGTGTTGTTCCCGTGCCCGTTCGAAACCCTGAAACCCGATTTTCCTAGCTTCGAGGGTAAAATAGTCTTTTCATACTAAATTTGTACCCAAATTTTGATATTCCCGAAACCCTTGAAATATATACTTTTTGGAAACTAGAAATTTCGACGATCGTTTTTCTCTTCTTCGTCAAACTCATCCGAGGTCCCGAAAGCCATGATTTCAGCCTAATAAGATTTCTAAATGGTGGAGCCCATCTTCACTTGTATAAAGGGAGAACTCTCCTTCTCTTTTCCCTTTTCTAGCTCAAGTTCCAACCACCAACTAGGGTTTTCTCTTTTCTCTATTTCTTCTTGCTTTTCCATCCCCATTATCTCCATCAACCTTACATCACTTGAAGAATGGATGTCACCATCTTCCTCCTCACCCTACAAGCTCTCCATTGATACAATTGGAAGAGAAATCCATCAACATTGAGGCTTTCTTTGAGCTAACTCTTTCCATTTGAAGGTCATCCAAGTAAGCTACCGTTTCCATCTTCTAGATTTGTGTTCTTGTAACCCAAGAGAAGCTTCATCTCCAGTATTGGAAGCTCTTTCTTTTTATTTCATTGTTTTGACCATTTAGGGTTTGTAATGGGTTGTATTTGGGGTTTTTGTGTAGCTTGATGATTTTGAGCTTAAGACTGTGATTAGAGGCTTGATTTGCTAGCTTGGACCCAAGGCAAGTGGATGAATGGGTTGTTTTGATTATTGGCATGTTTTTTGAGAAAATCTTGATTTCATTAATAGTTTTGATGATTTTAATACTTGTCTTTTGCTATGATTAATATTGATTTCGAAATGTACTTAATGATGAGTCTATTTCTCTCTTGTTCATACCTTGGAAAAGCATGTATTATGTTATCAAAGTTGCAAATGGTTTATATATAAGATGGGTTTTCTCTATCTTGAGATTGATTGTGAATGAAAAGGATGGGAAGGGGGAAATTTGAAATGAAGAAAATGGAAGTGTTGAATGATGAAATGGAGGAGCTTTTGAGCTCAATTTATTACAGGGAATGAAGTGGATTATAAGAGAAATGTTTTGGAGGAAAAAAGAGCTGGAATCAGTTCAAAACTGAACTGCCCGCTGACTGGGTGGTCAACAAGCGGTCGATTGGTCACCAACCTGGTGACCGCACAGGGTCGGTCACCATATCAGTAAGGAAGAAATTCTATTTTGAAGGGGCGATCACCAGTGGGTGGCTAGGTCGGCAAGCCGCTGCTGACCGACAGGTGACCAACCTCCCAGAAATTTTTGGAAATTGAAGAGGAAGAAAAGGACTGTTTCGAACCTTATGCTCATAAAATGGTTAGGAAGGACTGTTTGGGAATTCAAGGAAAAAAAATATCGTCAAATACGTTGAGGACTCTCGAAGTATCAAGGTGTATAAGGAGCCCGGAATGTCTCCAAACTCCAAGAGTACCAAGTTTATACTGTAATCGACATACGGGATCCCTATTCACTTTGAGCTATCTTGAATCCCGATATTTGTCCCCGAATTTCGAAAATTCAATTGTACTTCATTGTTTCCCGAATTTTGATATGCACTCCCAAAATTCATGATTTATGATTTATCGTTCCCGTAAGCATTGAAATAGTATTTTAACATTTTACTAGCCCGGTTATACCCTGCCCGAAATAAAGTGATACTTGTGCCTTCGAGCACCCCCATTGTGCCCGTTTATATACTTGTACCCGATGTATTTTATACATGTCCTGATTTCTGTTATTTGACCTATGAGTCGGCACCACTAAGCTTGGATGACCTTGTCGGTTTGATCCACCAACTTGGAGATCCCCCTCTTGTCCCGCCAGCTGCAGTTTGGATCCTGATGCCAGGTTTATTACCGTGGTCCTGTCCCGATACCCCGGCTTGCTACAGTGGTTCTCGATACCCGACTCGCCACCGTGGTTCCGAATGCCCGGCTAGCTACCGTGGTCATGTCCCATATAGTATATGTATATGTATATTTCGTTGAATCTCCTCACTTCGTGTGACTGAGATCAACACCCCGATATGCTCTTGTCACTTCGGTGATAGAGGACTTAGCTTTGTGTGGTTGCCATCTTGCTTGTTCCTTATTCCTTGGATACCTTGCATGTTTTATATTGCATATTGTTTTCCAACAAATGATTCTTCTATTTTATGGAAGTTATTGTTTAAACAGGTTTAAATGTTTTCCAAGGTAAATTTCAATTATTGATCATATTGTTATATCTTTTCACCCACCTGCCAGACCGTCGTGTCTGATACAGTATGTTGGTACTCAGGTCGAGTTGCCGGTTACATTGAGGAGGAACCTGCGGAGGCGGTCGGTGAACCGTAACGCTTAGTTGAGTGACATGCCGACAATTCCGTCTGGACATTCAGTTGACTCGAGTTACGACACGTTTGGGGGTTGTGGATGACCTATTCTTTTGGGAACTATTTGGATGTACTGGCCTTTGTTGGCCTTTATTTTTGGGAATGTTAATTAAATGATTTTTTGTATAAACATTTAACAGTTACTTTTGGAAAATGCTAACATGATCATTGCTCACTCTGACATCAAGTTGTTTACATGTGTTATCATCTTGTTATTTTGGAAATGAAATTATGAATCAATTTGCTACATGCTTCCGCACTTAAACAAAAATATTATGTTGATGTGATATCCTCACCGCGGACACTTGTGGGAAATTGCGTACACGAGTGGCATCTTTTATTGACTCGTGTACGTTTTGGTTAAAACAAATTCATGGCATTGACAACCATTCATCCTCCAAATTTAGTCCCGATCCCGGATTAGGCCCCATGACCCGGTCCGGGGTCGCGACACTCACAGAATCTTTGTCCAATTGAAACTCAACCTAAGGACTACGATGGATTTACCGACGACTCGTTGTTTACCTCCATCGTGCTTGAAATCACCACCTTGATTGCCTCTTTAGGGTGCTTCAAAGAATTGAATGATCTTCTAGATAAGCACAACACTTTCTTGCACAACAACAGCCAAAAGGTGTCCGATGTGAATTTCAACCCCCACGAAGGAAAGGGCATTTGGTTTGGGGAATCTCCATTCATCTATATGTGTTATTTAAATTTTACATTGAAAATGAGGATTCTGACTACTCTCAAAATCGATGGATCACAATCGCCAGCTACGGTAACGGCCGTAACATCGTTCTTCAACAGAAGTTAAAGAAAAATGAGAGAAAATAAGTGGGTGGGTTCTTCCTCTCATCTAATGTGCTGCCGACAACATACGACGGTTGTCCCGTCACATTAATTTGGGTCTCTTTAATATGGGGTCAATTCAGGGTCATAAGTTAAAGTCCAAATAAAGTTTAATCCTCACACAACTTAATTACAGTAGATCCAATTAAAATAAAATAACTAAAATAAAAGGGGGAGATGCCAAATATTTAAGAAGAGGATCAACCCCGTTCCCGAGTACCCCCTTTAGATCCCTTGGCAAAATATGGTTTAGAATACCTACCGTTTTGTAAGTTCGCTTACAACAATAGCTGCCATTCTTGCATCGGTATGGCACCTTTTGAGGCACTCTATGGCAGAAGATGCAAACTCCCATTTGCTGAGAAGAAATCGGTGTTCGTAGCTTTCATGGACCGACGGTAGTTGGGGAAACTAGTGACAAGATCAAGTTAATTCAGGAACGTCTAAAGGTTGCCCAAAGTAGACAAAAGAGTTATGCAGACACTCGCCGAAGAGAATTACAGTTTCAAGTGGGTGACAAAGTGTCCTGAAGGTCTCATTGGTTAGAGGAACTCAAAGGTTCGGACAAAAGGGCAAGCTGTCAAGAAGGTTTATTGGTCCGTATGAGATTTTGAGCAAGATTGGAGACGTTGCCTATAGACTTGCACTACCACTGGAACTTCCCGGGGTGCACCACTTATTTCATATCTCCATGCTTAAGAAGTATATTTCTAGCCCTTCTTATATACTATAGCACGAGCTTTTAGAGATTCGAGAAGATGCCTCATATGTGGAAAAGCCGATCAGAATAATTGATACTAAGGAATAGGAATTGAGAAACCGGACTATTCATTGGGTCAAGGTACTATGGGAAAATCACGAGCAGAAGAAGCCACATGAGAATTGAGAGATCAGGTTCAGAGGAAGTACCCACATTTATTACCAACGGTAAAATTGTTTTATTTGGTGGACCAAATATCCTAAGGGGTGGAGGATGTTAGACCCAGACCCAGACCTAGATTAGCCCGATTAGTGTGTATTAAGTGAGTGTTTAGTCTTAAGCGGGTTTAGTAATCGTGGGGTTAGAATATGTTTGGTTTTAGTCCTGGATATAGCTTTGGGAATTTTGAGAGCGTTTAGTGTTGGTCAGACACGCTCAGGGATGCCCTGAGTGCACGTGTAAGCATGGGAGGATCATTCTGGTTTTCCGATTTAATTATGGTTTTGATTTCATTTGAATGGTTTTATTATTCTCTACAACTGTCGTTTTCAGCCCGTCTGTGCTTGAAGCTCAGAAACCTGTGTTTTGGCCCAAAAGGGTAAAATTGACTTTTCACGCTCAAATCTGGACACAAATTTTGAAATCTCAAAACCATGTGAAAGTTATACTTTTTGGAAACTAGATTTTTCAAGGATTATTTTATCCTTCTTCGTCGATCTTGTCTGGGGCCCGCAAGTTGATGTTTTACCCATTCCAAGTATTAGACCAAATGGGCCCACTTTCCATTAAGCTTAAGTCATCTCCCTCACTCATTCACATTTTCATAACTGAAACCATTTCAGTTGCAGAACGTATGAACCTGGGAGAGTCCTTTCCCCTCCTTTTTCTCCACCTTGCATGCCCTAGCTAGGAGTCTCCAAATGCAAATTTGAGCCTACCTTCTTCTTCCTCTCATCCCAAGCTTCTCATTGATACAATTTTCTTGGAAGTCTCAACAGGAAAACCCATTCATCTTCTTCCTTGCTTCTTGTTTGGACACCTCTAGGTGAAAGCTTCAACCCATCTTTTCAATGGAGTGCTTTTAGCTCCTAAAGATCTTTTTTCTCTAGCATGCAACACCCATTTCAAAATGGGTTCTTTGTGTTCAAATTTGTTGAGTTTTTGAATGGTTTTCATGGGGTTTTTGTAGACTTCTTGGCTCAGCTTTTCGTAGGATTCATGGAGAGAGTTTTGTGTGACATTTTGGGCAAAATCAAGTAATCTTTATGGGATTGACGTGCATGTGTGTTATCGATTGCATTTATATTTGTTGTATGGCATGACATTGTTACTAAGCTTGTAATCTATATTTTTCTTGGACTCTTCCTATTTTTGGTTTCATTTCCTTTACATGTGTTTATGTCAATGGCTTTCCAAACTTATGGATTTCCGGTTTTGAAGTGTAAGTATAAGCTTGTTTAGAAATTTTGGATTTGTTTTGGATGAAATTTGGAGAAGGGTGATGAATGGAGATGTTGTGTTAGAAAATATGAGAAATTTGCTCTCTTGAATGCATTGTAGGTTCTGGAAGTGTAAATGTTGTTTTAAGAAGGAAATAAAAGGAAGTGTGAGGAAGAAAAGTGAAAATTTTGAACCTAAACTGAACTGCCCATATAGGGTCGGTCAGCTGGCGGCTAGCCGAAATACCCATTTCAGCTAACCAACAGTTGACAGAGCTCCATCAGTTCCTTTTTCAGAAGCTTACATCGCGTCAGGGAGATGCCGGTCAGCTCATGGCTAGCCGAACTGCATCACCTCGGTTAACCGCGAGCCAACCGAATTTAGTTTGGTTCCTTTTTCAGAATGCTGCAATTCCTTACATGGACTCAATCGGTCAGCTGTCGGTCAGCTGGCGGCTAGCCGACATACCCCACTTCTGCTAGCCGATAGGTGACCGAGAGCTGACCAAATTCGCAAAATGACCTGTTTTTGAAGGATTTCTATAATAGTGAAAACCAAAATATATTTAGGGACCTTTCACTAGATATTGTGCACTTGAAATCTGAAATGTCTTCTAACTTCGGGGGCACCAATTCTCTTTTAAATTCCAACATTTGGGTTTCAATTGCACAAGGGTCAACCAACTGTCTTTACATATGCTTGATGGACTTTCTTTTCAAACTTGAGTTTTGACACAACAAATATCGTCATGTATTCATTTTAAATGTCAAGTATAAGCTTGTTTGAAGATTTGTTTCAAGAATCAAATGGGGATCACTTCTTAAGCATGTAAAGAATATAATTTATGCTTTTTGCTAGCCGTGCCTTGTCTCATTTTGACAAGTGATTTCCCCTTTACATTCGATATGTTTAGAATGTGTATCGTATATTTTGTGCATTCATGAATTCAAGTGAACACCACTGAGCTTGGATTGCCCCTTCAGTCTGATCCACTGTTCAGGGGTCCTTAAACATGTGGACTATTTGCAAATTGGTCGTGTATTTTATTACACATCGTGCGTGTTTCTGGTTCTGTGGCTGGCCTCCCCGTCTACCTTGTGTGGCGCAAGAATCGTGTTCTTGCGTGTCGTGCGTGCTTACTCTTGTCATCATGTATGATAGAGAAAGAATGGGCTCAATACGGATAAACTATTCATGATATTATATGTATTCATGCTAGTCAAGCTTATTCGAAATGTATTTCAGTAATGAACCGTTTTGAATTCAGCAAGAGGTTTTCAATATCATTTTTCTTAAACTTCAATTGTTCCATGCTCATGCCTAAATTGATTACCTGCCAAACCGTCGTATTTGATGTTTGTTATTTTGGTGCCCAGGTGCAGGCAACGTTGCCTTTGAGGAGGAGCGTCAGGAGGAGGCTGTTGAGCCACCCCCAACTCGAGAGTGGCAGCCCGACGGCGTCAACTAGACGTCGGGCGGAATCATGAGATCCGTTACATTTTGTTGGGTTTCATCTTTTGTCTTTTGGGATTGTATTGGCCTTTGTTGGCCTCTTATGGGATTGTAAACTTAACTTTATCGTACTTTTGCTAACTTTGAAACTTAAACTATGATGGAAATGCTATGTTATATTTCTTCCTTCTGATATCTTGACCTTGATGCTATTACTCATGCACTTGAAAACATTATTCATGCTTTATCTTGATGTGATTTGCTTCACGCTTCCGCAAACTTGATCTTGTGAGTTAGTCCCCGTGTTTCGAGATCCTCGCCGCGGGTGCCCGTGGGAAATCTCAAATTAACTGCATCACGGGCCCGGGCCTCAATCTGGGGTCGCGATGCAACCCACTAGGCCTGGCCTATCAAACTCCAATCCAACCCGACCTAACCAAGCCTAAACTCCAACCCAACCTAAAACCAACTGAAGTCCAACCCATTAGCCCGAACCTCAATTGAACCAAACCCAAACCAACCCACCTAAGACCAACCTGGCCCACTTTGCATGGCCCATCACCTGGATGAGGGAGAGAGGAGTTGCAGATCTTTGGACTCTCTCAAACCCCCTTAAACCTCGTCTTTTCCTCTTGATCCCATTGGTGTGCGCAGAACTCCCATCACCCTATCCCTCGTGGTCTCTCCTCCATCTCGACCACCATCCTCCATCAACCATCCATCGCCTCCCATCAGCGCTGCACCATCCCCCATGCGGAACTCCCCTTCGTCCTCCATTTCTCTCTAGATCACCCTTCCATCACCGAGCTCCCCCACTCTAGCACATCTCCCCCTACAGAGGTCTCCTTCATCCACCATCCCTCTCCCTCACCTCAGATTGTCCTCCCCATCATCTCCCTCGGTTTCCATCTCTCTTCTCCACCCTCCTCCATCTTCATCACAACGTCCTAGGCATCATCATCCCTGCGCAGCGAACCCCTAGTGATCCTCTCCATTTCTTGCAGCCGGACACCGCCACCTCGTCTTCCTCGTCTACAAGCCGCTCCACGCACAAAGCCACGCTTTGCCATCGTTGTCCTCGTGTGGATCGCGTCTCTCCCCCTCACCGCCGGACTCCAGAACCAAGTAGGCGCCTCCTCTCCTCGCATCCACTACATCTGCATCATTTCCCCTATCTTTTTTCTTGTTCTTCTTCTCTCTCTCCTTCTCTCCCTGGCCCTCTTCTTCCTGCACATGCACGCCCCCACCGAGCCATCTCTTTTTCTTCCTTTATTTTTTTTTTCTTTCTTCTCTTCTTCTCTTCTTCTCCATCTTCTTCTTCCTCACCTTTCATTCTTCCTCCATTGCACACCCCCGTCAAGGCATCTATTTTTCTTTCTTCTCTTCCATCTTTCTTCCCAGCCACTCTCACTACCATTGCATCGTGCATCCACCCTTCATCGCATGCATCTTCTTCTTTCTTTCTTTTTTTTTCTTTTTTTCCTTTTCTTTTTACTTTTATTTTTTCCTCTCTTTTCCTTCCCCATATCCTCTTCTTCTTCTCCATCTCCCTGCACTCAAACCCACTTTCACTTCACTGCCCTAGCCCTTGCACACCCACTTCTTTCTCCTCCTCTTCTTTCTTTCTTTCTTCCTTCACTTCTACTTCTCCTCCCCTAAGCACCATCCGTAAGATCCCGGTCCCACTAATTATATTTATTATATTTTTATTAGAATATTATTATTATTTTAATTAAATGTATTTTAGTTATTTAGGTTGTTAGGATTAAGTGGGGCACACGTTACATTAGATATGTGGATCGGTGAGTTGGTTTAATGAGTAGATGACATAACCCATAGTTTGACCCAATAACTTATGCCCAGAGAATATTCTCTCTTAACCTAATCCCTTATTTTAATCACCACACATCTTATCCCTCCCCACTTCCTTCTACAACTCCTCCTGGTTCTTCGTCTTCCTCTTTCAACTTCTCAAGCCATTACAACTTTAGGATCCAACCATCAGAATCAAGATCAAAGAATACCATCATTCTTCGCTCAACTTTCTTATCTCAGGTAACCCTCTCCTCAAACCATTAGGAGTAGATCTACACTCTTAGGTTATCTTCTTATTCTTTCCAATGGTAGGTTTTGGGTAGGAATACCATAGATCTGTTAGTTTGGGCATTTCTTTCCCATCTCTTATGTCAGATTGGCAATAGGATTGTGATTGAGCGCCCTGGTAATCTCGATTTGGGTTTTGGTTAGGATCTATTGCATTTTTCGTCAAACCCTGGTGAAAGGCAAGTACATTATCATGATTTGATATTGAATATGTGTTTGACCTTTGATTCCTGTTAATATGCATATAGGTTTGTTTAATTACCCTTTCTAAATGATAATGGTAGATTAGGGATTTTAAATGGATGTTTGGGTTATTTGGTGATTTAGGAATGGAAATGTGGATTCCATTGCCTTTCTAATGAAATATGATTTTATGGATTTTAGTTGGACTGGAACTCTCTTTTGATACAAGGAGGAAAATGGATGAAAAAGGGGAAAAACCCCAATCCCGTAACTGTGCACGAACAGGCCAACGTTCTGGACGTTGAACGTTTGAACGTTGCCACTGAACGTGAAATTCCTCGTGGGTCGATCAATCACAAACCCTAAAGGATTATAACAGTCTCAAAACAGATATGAATATGGAAGTAAACAAAGCAATAACCTAAGTTATTCAATCAATCAACGAAAAAGATGGACACACGATATTTGTTGACACCAAAAATGTCACTTTGCCTATTCAACATCAAGAAGCTACATAAAGCTGCATCCTACCACAAACAGGCAATGCTACTTCAGAATTATTTGGTCTAACTTGTCAGAATCAAACAAAAATTCCAAGATTCTTCAAAAAAAGCCAAAAGAAGAGAACACATGAAGTTTCAGGCCATTTCAGCATTATTTGGTCTAACTTCACTCCTCCAACAGCTGAACAGGAGCCCTCGGCTGCGACAGCGTCGAAGACATCAGATCTTTGATCCGAGCGTATGGATGGTCTCATAATACTTCCTAAAGGCTACATGTCTAGTTTCAAGTTAAACCAACAACATTTGACCCCACATCAACCCTTGAACAGCAAAATCAAACCTATCGGCGGCGAGAGCCGCTGAGGCCATCACTCATCAAACAAAGCACATGGGTGACTCCAAAAGGCTTCTAAAGGGTTACATGTCAAATTTCAGGTTATTCCGAAAGGACCCCACACGGCTTCATCTCAAATTTCAGGTTATTCCGACATCGTTTGACCCAGTTTTTTAGCTTTTGACAGCAAATTGGCAACTCTGTGCGACAAAGTCTTCGGCATTCTTGGAAAATCGGAAACTTTGCTTTCCGATATGCAAGGCTTCTCATCAAGTTTTCTGCAGGGAAATTAGGCCAATACATGTACAAAATGTCAGGAAAATACCAAAGAAAAAAGAAATGGAAAAAACTGAGAAATGGCCGAAAATCTACGACTAAAAGGGGAGAAATCCCCCATGGTCGCCGGCGACCCTGGAAATCCGGGTCGCCGGATTTTCGCCGAATGACGTTTTTTCAGCCCCTTTTTGCATTTCGAGATGTCCGACCCTTGTGGTTTTCCAAGATTTTGACTTTTGAGGCCCAGAATCCGTTGATCTTCGTCAACATCATGGATCCGCTGTCAAGAGCGCCAAATCATCATTGATCGCTTCGAAATCGCCAATAGACCGACCAAGAAAGCACACGTTCTGCCTGATCGATTGAGAAATTGACAGGATAGATGGCACCGGCCCACTGGTGGCACTCAGTGTCTGAAGTTGCATGGTCATCCGACATCAATCAACATGAAGATCCATCGGTGACCATCACAAGAAGAATTCCAAAAGATGCGACACGGCCCCCGACTCTTCAAGCGCCTCAACGACCACTTAATGCAGTTAAATGACCCATTTTTTGACAAATTAATACTGTAAGACCCCGACCCGAGTGACCTCGATTAGTGCTTAGTTAGTTGCGTGTTAGTCTTGTTTTGTTTTGTGGATTTGGTTTAGTTTATAATAGCTTGGAATTAGCTTTGGGGATTTTGAGTGCCTTTGGTATTAGTGGGGCCCTTTGGGGGTTCCTTGTTTATGGCTTTACGTGTACTTGAGGTTTTATCTTGGTTTTCTTGATTTGCATTTTATCCCGTTTTGTTTATCTCGTTATTGTCTTCAACTCTCATGTTGATCCCGGAATGTCTCTAAACTCAAGGAGTACCAAGTGATCATCATAATCGACATATGGGGTCCTTATTCACTTGATTTATATCGAATCCCGATACTTGTCCCGAATTTCAAGAAATGTGATTTACCATTCCCGAAAACATTGAATTTGAAACTAAAGCTTTTGCTAGCCCGATATGCACTTCCCGTTAGAAAATGAAATTAGTGCTTTTGAGCACCCCGTCCCCGCCCGTTTATTTAAGTGCATTATACACGATTTGTACATGTCTTGTTTTACACGATTTGACCCATGAGTCGGCACCACTAAGCTTGGCTTTCCTTGCCGGTTTGATCTACCGACTTGGAGACCCTTTCCCGTCCCGCCAGCTGCAGTCTTGGATCCCGCTACCCGGTTATTGCCGTGGTCTTGTCCCGATACCCGGTTCGCTACCGTGGTCCCGTCCCGTATTGTATTATATTATGTATATGTTACTTATGTTGCATCTCCTCACTTCGGTGACTAAGACAACATCCCGATATGCTCTTGTCACTTCGGTGATAGAGGACTTAGCTATGGGTGGTCGCCATCCTGCTTGTTTCCCGTTTCCTTGGATACCTTACATGTTTTATCTTGCATATGTATTTGAACAAATGTTTCTCTTGTTTTATGAAACTAATGCTTTGACAGGTTTAAATGTTTTCAAGGTATTTTCCTTTATTGTTATGTCCTTTCACCCGTTTGCCAAACCGTCGTGTTTGACCCTTTGCTTTGGTACTCAGGTCCCGTTGTTGGTCTCCCCGAGGAGGAGCACGAGGAGGCGGTTGGAGAACCGCAACGTCTAGTTGAGTGGCACGCCGATGATGTCATCTAGACATTCGGTTGCCGAGTGACGTAACATTTTGGGGATAGTGATTGACCATTCTTTTGGGAAACTTGATACTTTATTCATTGGCCTTTGTTGGCCTCTATTTTTGGGAACAATGTAATTAAAATATATTGTTGTAAACCTTAACTTTATTTTGGGGTTATAGCTTTAATGATCATTGCTCATTTTGATACTAGTATAAAATATGTTTTAATCTTGTATCTTGGACATGAATGTATGAAATAGATTTGCTACACGCTTCCGCACATAAAAGAAATATTCATGTTGATGTGATATCCTCACCGCGGACACCTGTGGGAAATCGCGTGTACGAGTGGCATCCTTCTTGATGGACTCGTATACGTTTTGTTATGTTTTGTTTTAGATTTAAATTAATTCATGCACAATCATACATATTAGTCCCGATCCCGGATTAGGCCCGCTTTATTGTGGGGACCCGGTCCGGGGACGCGACAGACTGGTATCAGAGCGAGACGTGTTTCAAGCAATTAAAAGAAACTAGAAATCCTAAGGACGTGGCGAGGATTCGTTAGAGTTTTCGTTAGTTAGTATCGTGTGAGCATTGTGTGACCCCTATTATATTATCTTGTGCTAACAAATTGTTTTGCAGCATCATGCCACCTCGCAAAAGGCCAGTAAATGGCAACCCCACTGCAAGTAACAGTGAACAGACAGGGCCAGTCCAAGAGGACATCCCCGAGAACACCATGCCAAATCAGTTCCAACAGATGATGCAGGCCATGCTAGATCAACAAAGACAGGCTAATGAGAATCAGGCTAGACTGCAAGAGCAAATGCTTAAGAAAGATCAGGACCATGCTAGGGAATTGCAAGAGATGCAGAGGCAACTTCTTGAGGTGTTACAGAGGAGGCCCGAGCCTGTGCAAGCACAGCCTGCTATTGTGATCAATCAGAGGGAACATGACCCAAATGCCTTATTTGAGAAGTTCAGGAAGAGGGGCCCGAAAGAGTTCTTTGGGACAGAAGACCCATTAGCTGCAGACGATTGGCTGGAGCACACAGAGAACATCTTTGAGATCTTCCAGTGCACAGGAAGAGAAAGAGTCCAGCTTGCTACATCTCTCTTCACCAGTTCAGCAGATATCTGGTGGAAGACAGTGAGGGAAGAGTACAGGCACATGCCAGATGCAGTGGCATGGACTAGCTTCAAGAGGCAGTTTGGGGACAAGTATGTGCCCACTCACATCAGGAGGCAGAAGGCAGCAGAATTTCAGCAGCTTGTTCAGGGCAACATGTCAGTCCTCGAATACCTCACTAAATTCGAGAGATTGTCTAGATATGCTCCTGAGCTAGTGGACACGGTGGAAAAGAAGATAGCCAAGTTTCTTGAAGGCCTGAATCCCATCATTGAGAGGGATGCTACCGGGGTTGTACCACCTACAACCTTCGAAGAGGCAGTCAAGAGGGCTTACAAATTTGAGAACTTCCACCATAAGATCCTCAGACTCCAGGGCAAGGGGCAGCAGCAGCAGCAGAACAGTCAGCAGAGGAATCCATCAGCACAAGAGGCAGAGGCAAGAGCAGAATGTGCAGAATCCTTTGGTGTGTACACATTGTGGGAAGAACCACGAGAGTGCCCAGTGTCGTACCATCACAGGAGCATGCTTCAGATGTGGCTCTATGGCTCATCAGATGAGGGACTGCCCGAGGCAGAATAGGCAGAATCAGCAGCAGCAAGGGGCACAGCGTCCAGCACAACCTCAGAATGCCATAGTTGTGCAGAACCAGGCTAGACCTCTTCAGCAGCAAGCCCCACAGCAGCAGTATAGGCCACAGCAGCAGCAGCAAGCCCGTCAGCAGGGACAGAATCAGAATCAGCGTCCTCCGCAACAGAATAGGAATGCAGGCAGGCCACAGCAAGCTCAGAATAGGCCACAGCAGAGAGGACAGATTTATGCTATCAACAGAGCTGATGCAGAGGCAGCAGGAGATGTTGTGGAAGGTACACTCCTTGTTTGTGGATTCCAAGCTAGGGTTTTGTTTGACCCTGGCTCTACCCATTCTTTTATCTCCCCCAGATTTGCAAAGTTGATTGATATGCATGCTAGAGATTTGGATTTCCTATTGACTGTGGCTACTCCCATAGGTAAAGAAGTTGTATGTAGGACTTTTTACCCTAGTTGTCCAGTCATGATAGGAGGGTTAGAGTTACCAGCAAATCTCATTTCTTTGGAGATGTTTGATTTTGATGTCATCCTAGGGATGGACTGGTTAGCAGGGTACCATGCTACAATGGATTGTTTCCATAAGACCCTCACCTTCAAGTTAGAAGAGTCACCAGCAGGAGTACTGTTTCGAGGAGACAGGGGTAATCCTAGTACAGGGTTTATTTCAGCGTTGAAGGCTGATAGACTTCTGAGGGGTGGATGTGAGGCCTATTTGGCGTTTATCACGGAGGATAAACGGTCCCAAGGGGTGGAGGATATCCCAATTGTTTGGGAATTCCCGGATGTTTTTCCGGAGGAGATTCCAGGTTTACCACCCATTAGAGAGATTGATTTCACTATCGAGCTATTACCAGGGACTGCTCCTATATCCATTGCACCTTATAGAATGGCTCCGGCGGAATTGGGAGAATTGAAAACACAATTGCAAGAATTGTTGGACAAAGGTTTTGTAAGACCTAGTGTTTCGCCATGGGGAGCTCCAGTGTTGTTCGTTAAGAAGAAGGATGGTTCAATGAGGATGTGCATTGATTACCGGAGATTGAACCAAGTGACCATCAAGAACAAGTATCCTTTGCCAAGGATAGATGAACTGTTTGATCAGTTACAGGGTGCTTCCTTCTTTTCGAAGATTGATTTGAGATCTGGTTACCACCAGCTTAGAGTCAGAGAGTCAGATGTATTGAAGACAGCTTTCCGGACTAGATATGGGCACTATGAGTTCTTGGTCATGCCATTTGGATTGACAAATGCACCAGCAGTGTTCATGGCATTGATGAACAAGATATTTGCAGAGTATCTAGATCAGTTTTTAGTGGTGTTCATTGATGACATTTTGGTGTACTCCAAGACCAAAGAAGAGCATGAAGAGCACTTGAGGATAGCCTTGCAGCTTCTGAGAGAGAACCAGCTGTATGCAAAACTCAATAAGTGTGAGTTTTGGCTTGAACAAGTAGCATTTTTGGGGCACATTATCTCCAGAGAAGGCTTGTCAGTAGACCCATCCAAG
The DNA here is from genome assembly GCA_003546025.1 of Camphora micrantha. Classification (NCBI taxonomy): domain Eukaryota; kingdom Viridiplantae; phylum Streptophyta; class Magnoliopsida; order Laurales; family Lauraceae; genus Camphora; species Camphora micrantha. Next base: position 12,587,838 of record QPKB01000010.1, read on the forward strand.
ATAGAGGCAGTGGTACAGTGGGAAAGACCGAAGAATGTGACAGAGATCAGGAGTTTTCTGGGATTGGCTGGCTATTATCGGAGGTTTGTTCAGGGATTTTCGTCGATTGCGTCACCTTTGACGAAATTGACAAGGAAGAATGAGCCATATGTGTGGTCAGACAAGTGTGAAGTTAGCTTCCAAGAGCTTAAGAAGAGATTAACCACAGCACCAGTCCTTACTTTGCCATCTGGAAGTGGCGGTTTCACCATCTTTACCGATGCTTCGAACATTGGACTTGGTTGTGTGTTGATGCAGGATAGGGAAAGTGATAGCTTATGGATCCCGTCAGTTGAAAGATCATGAGAAGAATTATGCAACACATGATCTTGAGCTAGCAGCGGTTGTTTTCGCATTGAAGATGTGGAGACATTATCTCTATGGAGAGAAATTTGAGGTTCACTCAGATCACCGCAGCTTACAGTACCTGTTCTCACAGAAGGAATTGAACATGAGGCAGAGGAGATGGATGGAGTATATCAAGGATTATGATTTTCCAATCAAATACCATCCAGGGAAGGCAAATGTAGTTGCTGATGCTTTGAGCAGGAAATCAGTGGGCATGGCAAACCTCAGTGGCACATGTATCTTTGAGCAATTTGAGGAGTTGAGAATAGACTTGCAGCCGCTTGAGAAGGGTGTTTTGTTAGCTAACATGTCAGTGTCAGAGCCTTCCTTCATCCAGAAGATTAAAGGCAGTCAGTTACAAGATCTAGAGTTGGCCAAGATTTCAGAGTAGATAGCAGATCGTCCTGATTTTCGGATTGTAGATGGAGTTTTGTACTTCCGTGACCGTCTGTGTGTGCCAAGCATTGAAGATTTGAGGAATGATATCATGACCGAGGCTCACAGTACGAGGTATTCTGTGCATCCTGGCAGCACAAAGATGTATCAGAATTTGAAGGGCAGATTTTGGTGGAACAACATGAAGAGAGAGATAGCAGCGTTTGTTTCTCGGTGTATGGTATGTCAGTTGATCAAGGCAGAGCACCAGAAGCCTCCAGGGTTGTTGCAACCGTTGGAAATTCCGGAATGGAAATGGGAGCATATAACCATGGATTTCATTTCCGGATTACCTAGGATTAGCAGAGGAAATGACGCTATCTGGGTCATTGTGGACCGTCTCACCAAGTCAGCTCATTTCATTCCGATGAAGACTGGGAAGAAGATGCACATGCTACCTTTGGCAGAGTTGTTTGTTAGTGAGATTGTCAGCAGACATGGTCAGCCAGTTTCCATCACATCTGATAGAGACAGCAGATTCGTCTCAAGATTTTGGAAAACACTGCATGAGTCTATGGGTACTAGATTACAGTTCAGTACAGCTTATCACCCTCAGACAGATGGTCAGTCAGAGAGGACAATACAGACTCTTGAGGATATGCTCCGTGCTTGTGTGTTAGACTTCAAAACTCAATGGGACGAGACTCTACCTTTGTGTGAGTTTGCGTACAACAATAGCTACCACTCGAGCATTGGAATGGCGCCTTTCGAGGCATTGTATGGCAGAAGGTGTAGGACACCTGTGTGTTGGGAAGAGGTTGGTACCCGCAGCTTCCATGGACCGACAATGGTAAGTGAGACCAGTGATAAGGTCAAGCAGATTCAGGCACGTCTGGAAGTAGCCCGGAGTAGGCAGAAGAGTTATGCAGATTCTCACAGAAGGGACTTGCAGTTTAAGGAAGGGGACAAAGTTTTCTTGAAGGTATCACCTACTAGAGGAACTTTGAGATTTGGGCAGAAAGGCAAGTTGTCAAGGAGATACATTGGACCTTATGACATTGTGAGCAAGATTGGTGAAGTGGCTTATAGGTTAGCCTTACCACCCGAGCTATCTGGTGTACACAACGTCTTCCATGTATCTATGTTGAAGAAGTACGTCCCCGATCCTTCACATGTACTACAGCATGAGCCGTTAGAGATCAGAGAAGATGCTACCTATGTTGAGAAGCCTATTCGGATCATCGACACCAAAGAGCAAGAATTGAGGACACGGACTATTCAGTGGGTGAAGGTACTTTGGGAGAATCATGGACCGGAAGAGGCAACCTGGGAATTGCGAGACCAAGTACAGAAGAAGTACCCACATCTCCTACCTGAGGTAAGTCTTGTGTTTTATTTGGAGGACCAAATATCCTAAGGGGTGGAGGATGTAAGACCCCGACCCGAGTGACCTCGATTAGTGCTTAGTTAGTTGCGTGTTAGTCTTGTTTTGTTTTGTGGATTTGGTTTAGTCGGTTTAGAATAGCTTGGAAATAGCTTTGGGGATTTTGAGTGCCTTTGGTATTAGTGGGGCCCTTTGGGGGTTCCTTGTTTATGGCTTTACGTGTACTTGAGGTTTTATCTTGGTTTTCTCGATTTGCATTTTATCCCGTTTTGTTTATCTCGTTATTGTCTTCAACTTTCATGTTGATCCCGTTCCCGTTCGAAACCCCGAAACTTGACTTTTCTAGCTTCAAGGGCAAAACAGTACTTTTACTCCAAATCTGTACCAAATTAGTGTTAATCCCGAAACCCGCGAAACATAAACTTTTTAGAAACTAGATATTTCGACGATCATTTCTTCCTTCTTCGTCGATTTCATCCGAAGTCCCGAAAACCACTATTTCAGCCTTTCTAGGTTACTAGTTGGTGGAGCCCACTTGTGTAGCTTATAAAAGAGAACCCATCTCCCTCATTTCCTCTTTTTCCAGCAACTTTTCTTGAGCCTAGGGTTTCCCTTTCTTCTCCTTGCTTTTCCTTCATCAAGCATCATCAAACTTGCACCAACATCTATTTGGACTCCATCATCTTCTTCTCCACTTCAAGATCTTCCTATTGACACCATTTTTGAAGGAATCCCATCTCTCCAAGATCTTCTTCTAGCTTGCCTTGCTCTTTTGGAACACCATTTGGTAAGCTCTCTTCCTAATCTTCTAGATTAGTGTTCTTTTGGTCTTAGAGAAGCTACATTTTCATTATTGAAAGCTCTCTCTTCTCCTTCATTGTTTTGACCCATTTTAGGGTTTGTTTTGGGGGTTTTTGTAGAGCTTGTATCCTTGACTTGCAAGAGTGCTAGGAGCTGTTTTCCATTGATTAAAGACTTAAGGCAAGTGGATGATTTGATGCTTTTACATTTGAATGAGTTTTGATGAAATGCATTTATGTTTTTACCTAACATTTTGAGATATTAATGACTTGTTTAGATTGGTAATAAATGCTCATTTTAGTTCTTGATAGCTTGTTTTAATCACATATGAGATTGAGGGGCGCGGTCGACCGGTGTCGCGACCCCGGACCGGGTCCCCACAATAGGGCGGGCCTAATCCGGGATCGGGACTGATAAAGTGATATTGTAATATGATGTATGATTGATTGTTCCAATTTATTGAAACCAAACCAACAAAACGTATACGAGCCATCGAGAAGGATGCCACTCGTACACGCGATTTCCCACAGGTGTCCGCGGTGAGGATAACACATTGACATGAATGTTTCTTTTGTGCGCGGAAGCGTGTAGCAAATCTCTATTTCATACATTCATGTCCAAGATACAAGATTAAGCATATTTCATACTAGTATCAAAATGAGCAATGATCATTAAAGCTATAACCCCAAAATAAGTTAAGGTTTACAACAAAGTAGTTTAATTACATTGTTCCCAAAAATAGAGGCCAACAAAGGCCAATGAATACAGTATCAAGTTTCCCCAAAAGAATGGTTAGATACAACCCAAAATGTTTTACGCAACTCAAGCACCCGAATGTCTAGATGACATCATCGGCGTGCCACTCAACTAATCGTTGCGGTTCGCCAACCGCAACCTCGAGCTCCTCCTCGGGGAGACCAACAACGGGACCTGAGTACCAAAAACAAGTGTCAAACACGACGGTTTGGCAAACGGATAGAAAGACATAACAATATAGAAAATACCTTGAAAATCATTTAAACCTGTCAAAGCATTAGTTTCATAAAACAAGATAAACATTTATTCAAATACATATGCAAGATAAAAACATGTAAGGTGTCCAAGGAAACGGGAAACAGACAAGATGGCAACCACACATAGCTAAGTCCTCTATCACCGAAGTGACAAGAGCAAATCGGGATGTTGTCTCAGTCACCGAAGTGATGAGATGCAACATAAGTAACATATACATAATATAATACAATACGGGACGGGACCACGGTAGCGAACCGGGTATCGGGACAAGACCACGGTAATAACCGGGTAGCGGGATCCAAGACTGCAGCTGGCGGGACGGGAAAGGGTCTCCAAGTCGGTCGATCAAACCGGCAAGGAAAAAGCCAAGCTTAGTGGTGCCGACTCATAGGTCAAATCATGTAAAACAAGTCATGTACAAATCATATTTAATGCACTTTAATAAACGGGCGGGACGGGGTGCTTAAAAGCACTAATTTCATTTTCAAACGGGAAGTGCATGTCGGGCTAGCAAAAGCTTTAGTTTCAAATTCAATGTTTTCGGGGATGATAAATCACATTTCTTGAAATTCGGGACAAGTATCGGGAATCGATATAAGTCAAGTGGATAAGGACCCCGTATGTCTATTGTGATGATCACTTGGTACTCCTTGAGTTTAGAGACATTCCGGGCTCTTTATGCACCTTAGGGATTCAACCCTAATCGTATTTTAATTAAACAAAAACCTAATTGGGAAGGGAACCTAAGCACGACGTTAATCTAGTAGTACCGTACAACCTGCTCATTCGTCGAAGGGAAAACGGATTCGCGATACCCAAGCAACCCAATTTCGCGTTTAGATCAAAGAATGGA
>QPKB01000010.1:12593651-12643867 GCA_003546025.1 Camphora micrantha
AGTCGTTGGGCCTCTTTTCAAACGGTCAGATTTATGACCGTTGAGCCCGGGTCGACCGCCCAGTGTACCAGGTCGACCGGGGGACACGCCAAAAGTGATTTTTTGGCTATAAAATGAGTTTCATTCCTTTGTAAAAGTTGTTGATCAAATAAGAGAAAAGAGCCTTCCTTGAGGTGTTTGGAGGCAAGAAAAAGGGGAATGAAGTAAGAGAGACCAAGGGGTCATTAGTAAAGCTAAAGCTTGGATTAATGAAGTTAAATCTCTAAGTAAGCTTTACTTTTATTAATCATATGTTATATGCTTTGTTTAAATTGTTGGTAAATGATTTTTAGCATGATAACTATGATGTGTTGAATCCATTCTTCTCCTAATCTTTGATTCAAGTTGGATTGGATTCTTCACCCTTGATTTCAAACCAAGTTTGTTTTAAAAACTTTATAAAACATGTTTTGTCAAAACCTTTGATTTCTTATATAACATGTTTCATTTACTTGGTTGAATCATTTTGTTGTTTTCATTCATTTGAACTTTAGTTAAACCTTTGTTTTTTGAAAACAACATTGCACATGCATCACATGTTTAGTCTTAAATAGTTTCATACAACTTGTGAGCCTTTGATTTTTACATCATCAACAAGTTAGTATTTATACATGTGATTTGCATTTCACTTCAATCAAATCTTTTGTGTGCCTTAAACTTTTAAATGCATTAAGCATATATTGATTGGGCTTAATTTTAACTTGATTGAAGTTATCACACACACACATCATGAACATACACATTTGCATTCATATAGTGTTTGTGTGAGTTAGATTTTCAATTTCATATCCGCCTAATTAAGAGGCATATTAATTGAGCTTAAATTGTATCTCTTTGAGTGTTTGTGTAGACACTTCTTTGAGAAGAAATCTTCATCTTGTAAAGGTTATTGCTTAGCCTAAGAAAAGCATTGTGTAAAGGTTATTGCTTAGCCTAGAAAAGCATCTTGTATAGGTTGTTGTTTAGCCTAGAAAAACAACATTGTTAGGTTATTGCTTATCCTTGGAAAGCATATTGTAGAGGTTATTGCTTAGCCTTTTCAAAAGCATAAATAGTGGAAATCCGGTGGGGTGTTGAGACACAAGCCGGTAGTGGATGTAGGCATTGAGGCCGAACCACTATAAATCATTGTGTAGTGGTGTTTTGCTTTGTGGTGATTAGTTTGTTTAAGCTTCCGCATATTGTATGTTAATCATCACATGTGTCTAGTTGTTTGTTAAGAAATTAAAATTGGTCATAATTAGTCAACAAGTGTAGATCACCCTATTCACCCCCCCTCTAGGGTTAGGATCCCGGACTTTTCAATTGGTATCAGAGCCTTGTGCTCTATTTTAGGATCAAGTGTTTTTAGAACTCTTGATTAGGTGTAAAAACCTAGAGTCAAAACCCTAGTGTTGTTGCTTCATGAAAATCATTAGAATGGATTCCACTATGTTAGGTTGTTTAGATTCTTGTGTAGATTCTTCTAGACCCCTCCATCTTCCATCTATTGGAGATTCAAACCTTCAAATTAATGAATCTCAATTTGAATTAAAAGAGGAAGAAAATGATGAAAATGAAGATGACCTTCAACAAGCCTATGAGGAATTATATACATTTTCCATAGAGCTTGATAAGAGAAATAAAATATTAAGAGAAGAATCTAAAAGACTAAACAAAGAATTAGTTTCTTCAAAAGATGAACTTAGAGAGAAAGAAGAATTAATAAATTGTGTAGAATCTAAGTTCATGATCTCTTTGCATAATCTATCTAATATTAAAGATGATCTAAGTGAATTAAAGATAGAGTGTGATGATCTTAATAAGGAAAATTCAAAACTAAGAGATCAATTACAAAGGCAAGACAAAAGCATTAACAACCTAGAATCCAAGTTGACTACTTCTAAGGAAAATTTATCTAATGCTCAAAATAAGATAAAAACTTTAGAACTTGGATCTAATGATATTAATGAACTTAAATTTGAGTTAAAACTTGCCCATGAAGAACTAAACAAATTTAAGGGTTTTGAAAATGAACTAACAAAAGTTAAAAATGAAAATTCAACCCTTAAAAACCAAGTCACTCAACTTGAAAGCTACAAACAAAAGTATGAGTGCAAATTTACCCAAAGTGAAGAAAAATTTGAAAAATTATTTAAATTGGGTAAATCTCAAGGAGATAGGACGGGTCTTGGTTATAATGAGAATATCTCACATGACCCTAAATTCACCAACACTTTTGTGAAAGGTGAGTCCTCATTCTCTAGCACTCATATTTCCTTGCCCATGTCTAAATGTAATTATTGTGGCATTGAAGGGCATTTCAAATTTGAGAGCAAACTAAGAAGAAGCCATGTGTCTAAACCCATCTTTGAACTCAAGAAAGGAAAATCAAACTCTATGAAGGGTAAGACACTAAAAATCAAAGAAGACTCCAAGAAGATTAAACAAGTTAAATCAATTAAAAAGGAGTCTCCTAAGATAGATTCTAAAAGGGTTAAACAAGTTAAACCAAGTATAAAAGAATCTATAAACAAAAAACTTCTCAACCTATCTCCCTTAAATCAAAATATGAAAGAACTTTTGAAGAAAGTAACAAAGTTAAATTTAAAATTCAAAAGTCAAATGAAGGGAGAAAATAAGAAGAAAAGAAATCAATCCCCTAAGAAGAAGAAACACCAACCTCAAAAGACTATTCACCAACCTAAGCTAAATTTAGTTAAATCTAAACAAAATGGTGATAAGTCTAAATTGAAAATTTATCAAGTCAAATCTCCTATAGTTGGTGAGACTTCTAAACTAGACCTCAAAGATCAACCCTCTCAAGACCTTAGGTGGATTCCTAAAGTTATATACTTAGTCAAACCTTAGGGCCTTGAACCTCATTGACCAACCTATCCTTTATAGTTAAATCATATTGTTGGTCATGATCATTTGCATTTATGTTCTTTCATTAGTTACATTTCTTTAAATGCAATGTTTATTTGTGATCAATTGATTTTGGTTTCATGTTCTTTTCTAAGTTACATATCATGGTTTTCAAAATCTCTTGATTATAATTTCATCATGATAGATTTGCTTTTTACTCTCATTTAGTTATATCTCTTGCATTGCATTTCTATTAATGGTCAATTGATTGTGATTTCAAAAGTTTTCATAGCTAAGATTTTTCATGATCAATTGATGTTGGAAAATGTTCTAAGCTTTATTGGTTATATTTATAAAAGCATTTTCATTGAATTTATTTCCTTGTGCTTAATTATGATTTTATCATTTGAAAGGAAATAATTTTTACAAACAATTTGCTTCTTTACTCAACAAAGTCACATTCTTTCAAAAGCAAATTGATTTTGATGCTTTACATTGCATGGTTGGATATGGTTTCATTGATTTGCATGTTTGTGCCTAACTTGGTATATATTTTCATTAATGCAAATTGATGATTGTTTATGTGCTTTATAATAAAATCTTTTGTTTTATTATCATTTGAGCCTAATAAGTACATATGTGATTTAATGTGCTAAGTTCATTTGGTATAGACCTCATATCCTTTTCCATTGCATTGTAAGCTTAGTACATTTGCTAAGAGTGGAGATGTTGCATGATAGATTGATTCCCTTTACTTCATGCCTTCTTGTGCTTACATAGTTATACTCTTTATTGATGATATGGTATGAGTTAGATCTTGAGTGTTGATTGATCCTCTCTATGCAAATGTCAATTCGTTCTATGTATGGTTGTGTTATTTATTATATTTGTAGAAACCATACTAGAACTAAAATCCATCCTTTGTGCTTTCTAGTCATTTCTTTTGGATGGTTTATGTTGTTGATTCATGTGTATTTTTCTTATTGGTATCATTCTTTATACATGTTTCAACTTCATAGTAGTGATCTTAATCATATGAACCTCTTTGAAATCCATTACTTGTATTTTTATAGTTATATCTATTGTTTGATGGATATCTTAGATGTTGAATTCATATGATTTTGACACTTTGTAAATTGCATGTTCTTCTAAGTTATATCTTTTTATGCAATTTAACTTGTTCATCACTATTCTCTTTAGTTATATCTTTAAAAGTGATGAATATCCATTTATGTTGCTTGATGGAATTTTGTGTTTACCACATTCTTGCTCCTTATCATGTTATCAAATTCAATTGGTTTCCATTGGGTATAATTTTCGATTGATTTGATTTCTTATGAATGTGATAAACATTGTGTACATTGGATTGAACTTGATAAGTAATATGTTTACAATTCCATGTCACATTCCATTAGCATCATAATTTTCATGTTGCCACCTCTCTTGTTCATATAGGTATATCTAATGACCACCATGCTTATGTGTTCAGAGAGTCGAATGAAGATATCGTCTTGGTGACTGAGCTGGAGCTCATTCTTTTTGGATGAAGAGCTCGAAAGAGTGATTGCTCCGGTGTCCTTGACTTGAAAGAGTGGGAGAATCTTCTCTATGTTTTCGGCGCCCGGGAGACGCTGCGAGCTCGCTTCTGGATTTTTGTTTGCTGACTTCTGGCGCTTATGGTTTTGACAGTAGTAGCAACTTGGTTGGGCGCTTCTTTTTCGACCCATTTTTGAGAGACATGGAGCGTGGAGTGCTGAGCTCTTTGCTTCTCTAGTCTCTTTTTGCCGATACGCCGCGCGGCGACGCATACGACGAGCGATTTGAGCTTCAGTTAGCTCGGGCTGTGCTCTAGCCACGAAGGAGGTGGTCCCTCGCGCGCAGCAGCCGATTGTCTTCTTATAATTTGGCAAGGACAGGATCTGGATGCGGTCCTTAGCCTGTCGCAGCGAAGCTTTAAATTTGGCGAGCTCGGCCCCTGTTGAGATGAAGGGTCGAGTTGCAGGAATGCAGGCCTTGACAGGTTCTTGCTGAGGCCTAATGATGCACGACTTGATCTTGGGCTTATAGGAATAAGCCGGCTCGTGCTGGGTAGATTTTGTTTGGTGGAGGGCTGGTTTCTCCTCTTTCGTGTACGAGAGAGGGTAGAACCGGTTCTCCTTGAGCGGGGCCAGGTATGCTGGCCTTGCAGATCTTTGAGACCTTCTTTGTTTTGGAGAAGGTCTTGGAGACCAAGTCTTGAGGTAGACCTGGTTTCTTGCAGGCTGAGGTTTCGCGGAGCTGTCGCGAGCTTCAGTCTTCTTGGCGGTTGCCCTTGGTGTCACGGTAGTGACGTGCCCAGGGGCGGTTCTCTGCTTCTTGGCAGGAGTTGTTTCTTCTGCGGGAAGTGGGAAAGGTCCCAGCGACCCGAAGATGATGGACCGGGGAGAGGAGGTCGACCCGGTGTCTTGTGTGTTACCGAAGGAAGTGACACTTCGGCCGCTGGCGAGGCGCTTAGGAGCGCATTTGTTTTGCTTCTCTTGAAGCATCAGTTGGTACTTGTTCTCATCGAAGGTGATTGTCAGCGAAGCTGCCATTGTTAGTTTTTGAAAAACCTTTCTGAAACAAGACCGGATCCATTAGTAATCACAAGAATGTGGTGATCATAAATGGAAAGAAACTATGGTTTTTTCTTTTCAATTTGCTCGAGGGGACAAGGCCCGGCCCAAGCAAGATGAAGAAGGCAAAAAGCCATAGAGTATACAATTGTTCTAAACGCGAGTATGAAAGGCTCAGAGTGAGCGTTCCAGTGACTGCTAGAAGCAATTGTAAACCTTAATTCAGATTACCGAGGAGCGAGGCTCACTCGAGGTAAAACGATATAAGGTTGGGAGTACAAATGTGTCGGTCGCGAATACAGTAGACCCAAGAGGGCGTACTAGTACCGCTAGGCACAGATGTTGTAAATCGCATCCTTGAAATGGACACGAGATGGGATTTTTTGAAAGGTCAAGGTTGGGTTCATAAAAGAGAGCAAATGGCACTCCGATCCGAAAACGTGCTCAACATTTCTGCGAGCACAGAGTCCGAAAGGGAAATAACCAGAATTTCTCGAATCTGGACCCAACAATGACGGAAGTTTTTTTTTTGAAAAGTCAGGATCAGATTCATCAAAGAGAGCAAATGACGTTCCAACCCAAACACGTGCTCAACATTTCTGCGAGCACAGTAATCCGAGGTGGAAGAGGTCAAGATTTCTCGACTTTGAACCCAAACGTGACAGAAGTTTTTTTTTTTTTGAAGATTTTTTTGAAAGTCAGTATCGGATTCATCAAGGAGAGCAAATGATGTTCCAATTCAAACACGTGCTCAACATTTCTGCGAGCACAGAGTCTGAAAAGGAAGAGATCAAGATTTCTCAAATTTGAACCAAAAATCGACGAAAATTTTTTTTTTTTTTTTTTAGGGTTTGAGAATACATCGAGTTCTCACGATTCGTTCTTATGAAACCAATGTTGATAGATCAGCCCCCAGGTAAGGGTAGGATTACTTAATGAACCCGTTTGGAGGACCCTTACCTAGAACAGCCTAGCTGTCTCCAAACTCTGGACAAGGCTTTTCTTAGGTCAACTTCGATCAAAGAACGCAATCGGTAAAACTTTCGTGTTCTCAAATGCATCCCTGTTTTTTTTTTTTTATGGATTCATCAGAGAGAGCGAATGGTCCGTTCCCAGTCTGAACAGGGGCTCAAACAATTTCTGCGAGCCCTAAGTCAGAAAGGAAAAGAAAACCAAAATTTCTCAAATTTGGATCCAAAAGAAAGAGAAATTTTTTTTTTTTGAAAATCTGACAAGTTTGAAATCAGATTTTTTTGATGGATTCATTCATCAGCGAGAGCGAATGGTCCGTTCCCCGTCTGAACAGGGGCTCAAACAATTTCTGCGAGCCCTAAGTCAGAAAGGAAAAGAAAACCAAAATTTCTCAAATTTGGATCCAAAAGAGAGAAGTTTTTTTTTTTGAAAATCTGACAAGTTTGAAATCAGATTTTTTTTTTATGGATTCATCAGCGAGAGCGAATGGTCCGTTCCCCGTCTGAACAGGGGCTCAAACAATTTCTGCGAGCCCTAAGTCAGAAAGGAAAAGAAAACCAAAATTTCTCAAATTTGGATCCAAAAGAAAGAGGAAATTTTTTTTTTTTTGAAAATCTGACAAGTTTGAAATCAGATTTTTTTTTTATGATGGATTCATCAGCGAGAGTGAATGGTCCGTTCCCCGTCTGAACAGGGGCTCAAACAATTTCTGCGAGCCCTAAGTCAGAAAGGAAAAGAAAACCAAAATTTCTCAAATTTGGATCCAAAAGAGAGAAGTTTTTTTTCGAAAATCTGACAAGTTTGAAATCAGATTTTTTTTTTTATGGATTCATCAGCGAGAGCGAATGGTCCGTTCCCCGTCTGAACAGGGGCTCAAACAATTTCTGCGAGCCCTAAGTCAGAAAGGAAAAGAAAACCAAAATTTCTCAAATTTGGATCCAAAAGAGAGAAGTTTTTTTTTGAAAATCTGACAAGTTTGAAATCAGATTTTTTTTTTTTACTTGAACTCGTCAAAGAGAGCAAACGGTCCCTTTCCCAATCTGAAAACGTGCTCAAACATTTCTGCGGGCACTGAGTCCAAAAGGGAGGAGATCGAGATTTCTCAGATCTGAATTCAAAGAACAAGAGAAGATTTTTTTTTTCGAGAAGGAGAAAGATTGGAAATAGACTTAAAGAAAGAAATTTCCAAAACAAAAAAAATCCCATCTCATGTCATCTTTTTTTTTTTTTTTTGCGAGATTCAACATTGGCCGCCAACTAGAAAGGTGCCAAAGAATCTAAGTTCATGTTCTCAAATGAACGTGTCCCACCGGGTGTGCCAGCTTGATGGACCCGATTCCTTCCCTCTCTCCCGCTGCCTCCGCCCCGGGTCTTTCGGGGTGCGGCGGAGGGGAGGAGAAGAAAAAGGTAAAGGGTTTCAACATCTTTCTTTTTTTTGTACGGGTATGCCAATTTCACTTTTCTACTTGGAATTTAGGAATGGTGATCCGAAGATCCACCTTTTCTAGTTTTCGAAGTCGCAAGTAGAAAGGGGAAATGAAACTTTTTCTAGTTTTCCATTGCACACATATTTTAAAAAAAGAGACAAAGGGTTTTTTTGAATGCCGTGAGAGGCGATTTCATTTGTTGCCGTGAAAGGCGATTTTGCCGTAAAAGGCGATTTACAAGTCTCATCCATTATGAAAGACAAGAATTGTGATTTTTGTCTCTAAAAGAAAAATAAAGTACAATAGAAATCAAGAAAAGGAATCTGACTTCTCATTCGATTGTGGGGACACGTTCAGATCGACGGTCGCGAGTCATGTATGGGCTCCTCCATCGTCCATGCAGATGAGAACACGATGCTTGGATTCTTGGCTCGGCTTTCTAACCTCAGATTTTTAAAGGACAAAGACCAAGAGAAGGTCTTATATCCGATAAAAAGCTAAGTAAACGGGCTGAAAAGCCACGTTTTAGCCATGTTGGTAGAAGAAGGGAGGTCCTTGGGGGGGTGGCCCCCCAAGGGTGCTTCAATCACCTTTTGGTGGTCTTTGTAGCAGGGTTGCAGGGCTTCTGGATTTTTTGTCTTCTTCGGGGGGAGAGCGAGAGATCCGGATAGCACCTCTTTTTTTTTTCTTTGGAATGCCCTCCTATTTATAGGCCTTTGGTAGCCATTTAGGAGAGTTTATGAGCATTGAATGTATTAATGCTCATAATGGGAGGAGTTACAAGTTTTTAAATTACTTGTTTTGTAACTCCTTTTTCCTTGAATTTGATTGGCCGACGGAGAATAATGAGCCTTTAATCGCTTTTAATCCCCATCATGGGAGGAGTTTCATGGCTTTAATGCCATAAATCCTCTGACTTGTAACTCCCATTTGCTTGCTTTTGATTGGGCCGTCCAAAATAATGAGTTAATGACCGCATTAACTTGTCATAAAACGGGTCATTTAACCTCATTAATTGGTCGCCAAGTCGCTCGAAGAGTCGCGGGCCGTGCCGCGTCTTTTGGAATTCTTCTTGCGATGATCGCCGGTGGATCCACATGTTGTTTGATGTCGGATGGCGATGCAATTTCAGACATTGATTGATGTCAAAGTGCCAGCAGCATCTGTCCTGTCGATTTCACGATCGGGCGGGCAGAAAGTGTGCTTTCTTTGTCGGCCGGTTGGCGATTTCGAGGCATCTAATGATCATCCAATGACTTCGGCGGCGAATCCGTGATGTTTGACGAAGATCGACGGATTTCATGCACGAAAAATCAGATTTTGGAAAAATCACAGGGCCAATCAACTCGAAACGCGAAAAGGACCCGGAAAAAGGGTCTTCCGGCGAAATTTTGGGTCGCCGGAATTTCCATGGTCGCCGGCGACCGTGCACCCATGGTCGCGGCGACCATGGGCCAAGGTCGCCGGCGACCATGGGCCTTGGGCCCGTTTTTTGGTCGCCGTCCGGTCGCCGTTTCTTCGCCGTTTTTCGATCTTTTTTCATTCTTTTTTCTTCTGTATTTTTGCTGACATTTCCCCTTGTTTATTGGCCTGATTCTCTTGAAGAAAACCCGACGAGAAGCCACGCAAATCGGAGCACAAAGTTTCCTATTTTTCTGGAAAGCCGAAGACTTTGTTGTGCGGTTTTGCCGATTTTTTGTCAAGCATTGAAACTAGGCCAAACGATGTCGGAATGACCTGAAATTCGACGTGGAGCTTCTTGAGCAGTAGATAGGACCAACCATAGGCTTTGGTTTGAGTTTTGAAGCCTTTTGGGGTCCCGCAAACGCTCGCCTTGATTTCACCTCGAGGAAAATGCCGAGCTTTGAAACTAGGCCAAACGATGTCCGTTTGACCTAAAACTTGACAGGGGACCTATTGGAGTCATTTTGAGATGATCCATTAGCTCCAATTTGGATGCCATGATTCCGGGGTGCTCCGCCGCCGGTAGGCCTGTTTTTGCTTCCTGAGAGTTGATGAAGGGTCAAATGTCGTCCGTTTGACTTGAAATTTGGCAGGGGGCCTTTTGGAGGTATTTTGAGACCATTCGTAGGCTCTGATCGAAGTTTTAAAGTCTTCGACACTGTCGCTGCCGGGAGCTCTTGTCTGGCTGTCGGAGGAGTGAAGTTAGGCCAAATGATGTCGAAATGGCCCGAAACTTCATGTGTACCCTTCTTTTGACTGCTTTGAAGGATCTTGCAGTTTTTGTTTGATTTTGACAAGATCTGGTGCTTGAAGTGGCGCCTTCCTATTTATGGCAGGATGTGGCTCCATGTAGCTTTTGGTGTTGAAGGGACATAGTGACATTTTTGGTGTCAACAGTACCTGCAACCAGAGACGGCGTGGCTGGGACCTGGTCTCCAACTGGGCGTAGCACCGGCGACGGCTTTGCTGGATTGAAAACGGAGAGGAGGAAGGCTTTTCGTTTCGCTGGAATGGGGAAAGTGATCGAGACAAGTGTTTTTTAGGGTTAATGTCAAACAAGGGTATTTTTGTCTCAACAAAAAGTTAGGAAGGAATGTGTCGCGACCCCGGACCGAGACCCGGGCCCCGTCGCGACTGTGGTGGTGGTTGGTGATTGTAAGATGATTAAATCTCCCACAGGTTCCCGCGGTGAGGGTTCTGAGGACACGGGAAACCAACTCACATGATCAAATAGGCGGAAGCGTGTAGCAAATCACACCATAATAAATCATAACAGAGTATGAACATAAATGTCATCGAGACTAAAATATCAGAAAAGAGATATAACAAGGCATTCCCATAATAGTTCAAGTTACAAAGTTAACAAAGTGTGTTAAGTTGTTACAATCCCAAAATAAGAGGCCAACAAAGGCCAATACAATACCAAAAGTATTTAAAACCCAAAAAGTGATGCATCGGAACTCATGACCCGTCCCGACGTCTAGATAACGTCGTCGGGTTGCCACTCGCGAGCTAAGGTAGGCTCAACAGCCTCCTCCTGGCACTCCTCCTCAAAGGGATAACCTCCTGCACCTGGTCACCAAAATACAAGCATCAAACACAACGGTTTGGCAGGTAATCAATTTAGGTGAAAGCATGGAAATCAATGTTTAATTGAAAACATAAAGAAACACTTTACTGAACGTAAAACAAATACTTACGGAACACTTTTCTAAATCGGAGACAAACTAGCATGAATACATAATATATATCATGAATCGTAAATCCACAAAGAGCCCATCCTTTCTCTATCATTTATAATGAAAAGAGTAAGCACGCACGACAAGCACGATTATATATAATATAACACGACACGATTCCCACAAATACGGGATTCCGGCCGCGGAACCGGACACGCACGATGTGTAATAAATACACGACTAATCTGCAGATAGTTCACATGTTTAAGGACCCCCAGACAGTGGATCAGACTGAAAGGGCAATCCAAGCTCTGTGGTGTTCACTTGAGTTCATGAATGCATAAAACACGCAAAACATGATTCAAACACAACGAAAATAAAAGGGGAAATCACTTGTCACAACAAGACAAGGCACGGCTAGCAAAACGCATAATATATATATGCTCACAACTTAAGAAGTGATCCCCATTTAATACTTGAAACAAATCTTAGAATGAGCTTAAAACTTGACTTCAAAGCGAGTACACGATATAACTTGCAGTATTAAACCAACGTTCAAAACACGATAATTTCATAAAGTACATGCTTAGGCTATTCATTGACCCTTGTGTGATTGGAACTTCATTATTAAAATACAAGGCTTGGTGTCCCCGAAGTTAGTACATATCTTGGAGTTCCAATTACACAATGTCAAGTTAATGTCCTTAATATAGCCTAGTTTCAAATTTTAAAAGAATATAGAAATGGGGTAAAAATCCTCCCAAAAAGGGAAATTCAGTTGGCCCGGTCGACCTGGCCCTTGGCCGGTCAACCGCGTATACAGTGAGCCCGGTCGACCGGCCAAGGCCCGGTCGACCTGCAGTTGTAACTTTAAATGGGTGCACAATGTTTTGGTCAGGTTCCAGGGAACCTGACCCTGTGTCGCCGGTCGACCGCGTGAACTGCATAACAGTAGTTCCCGCAGTGCATCAGGCCATCCAACTGGGGACCCAATCCAGTGTTCCCGGTCGACCGCGTGAACTGCGGAAACAGAACCCAGTTCTGATTTCTGCAGTTCAGTGGTCCATCCATTTCTCCTTTCCTTTTCTACATTCTTTCCAGCCTGATTACCAATTTGATTCATGAATATAACAAGCTATCAAGACTCACTATGGTGCATTTATTTTAAACCTAAACAAGCCATTATTATAAAAACCCATTTCATAATCATTCAATCTCATTATTATCATAACAAATCCAAACTTCAAAGAGGTAAGGCCTAATTGAAAATGATGAAATCTGAAAGTTTGGAAAGTAAACTAGCATGCTTGCAATGTATAGAGTAAAATCACAACATGGAAATCTAGTAAAACAAAGCATTAACACTAAATGACAAATCATATGGAGATTTCAAGAGAAATAGTGAAATCCATGAACACACATGCACAACAACCTATAGAGATTACTTGCCTTGCCCAAGTGCTAACAAAACTCTCCTTCAAGCACTCCTACTCAAGAGCCAAGCCAAGAACTACAAAAACCCCATGAAACCCATTCAAAAACTCACCCAAAAAGCAACCAAGCAACCCATTTCGAAATGGGTGTTGAAAGTTAGGAAAACATGATCATTAGGAGTCAAAAGAACTCCATTGAAGAGATGGGTTGAAGCTCTTACCTAGAGGTGTCCAAACAAGAAATGAGGAAGGAAATGGAGAGCTTTCCCAACAAGAAACTTCAAAAAAATGGCATCAATGGAAAGCTTGGGATGAGAGGAAGAAGATGATGGTTTTAGAATTCCATTTGGAGGCTCCAAGCTCATGCATTCAAGAAGAAGAAGATGAAGAGAAAAAGAGGGTTTCTCAGCCCTAGGTCAAGAAAGTTGCTGAGATTTGAGAAATGGGGAAGAGAGAAGGGAAAGTGGTTTAATGCCTTGCAAGTGGGGTCCATTAGAGAACCTTCTTGTATCAAGGAAAACATGACCTTGCGGGCCTCGGACGAAGTCGACGAAGAAGGATAAAACAATCCTTGTGTCCAGATTTAAGTGTGAAAAGGCTATTTTACCCTTTTGGCCAAAATTTGAGTTTCTGGGCTACAAACACAGACGGGCTAAACACGAAAGTTGTACATAATCATAAGACCATTCAAATGAAATGAAATTCACGATTAACACAAAAGCAAACACGATCTTCCCACGCTTGCACGTACACCCAGGCCTTCCTGAGTGTGTCTAATTAACACTAAACGTTCTCGAAACTCCCCAAAGCTATAACCATGACTAAAGCTAATCATAGTCTAACCCACAGTAACTAAACCCGATTAAAACTAAGCACACACTAAGAAAACACTATTGGGTTAATCCTGGGTTGGGGTTTGACAGAATGGAATGGCCATTCCTTCCCCTTCTCAATGGAATGGTGATTCCCTCATATAAAGGAATGGGATTCCGGAGGTAATGGTCATTCCGCCATTTTTTGGTGAACCAAACGCTGTAATGATCATTCCGTTGGAATGACCATTCCATTCTGACCTTCATTCCAGCGAACCAAACGCTACCTAAAGTTGTAGAGATTAACGAGATGATTCAAACGAGGTTAAAACACGAATTACTAAAATTTCGAATAATCCCCCAAGTAAACGCAAAGTCATAAAAATGAACCCCCAAAGGGCCCCACTTATCACAAAGGCACTCAAAATTTTCCTAAGCTATAATAAAAGCTATCCTAATCTCAACTTAACCACAATACACTAATCACGCTTAAGACTAACATACGACTTAATTAACGCTAATCAAGGTCACTCGGGTCGGGGTCTTACAGTGAGCGTCATTGTAACCTTTTTTTATTATTAAAAAAAATCATGTACCTCCTATCTCTATTATGGTTGTTTGTTTTCCTTTGGACTTAGATTAATCATATAGATTAATTAATTGGATTGAAATTTATAAAGGAATCTGATATGGCCTTTAAGGGTTAACCCCACCCCCCAAACCACAAAATTTTACACTAAAAAATCCTAGTTTAGCATGGCAAATCTCCTCGCATGGCAAACCCGTCGAGGAGAATTTCTCAGGTCCGGGTACGCACGTCCCTAGATAGAGCATTCGTGGAAACTGCTGAGAAGTTTCAACGAAGCATGTTTTACGACAGACGCAAGGATAGTATCATATACATATTCTTTCTTATGGTCTCTGTCATATTCATCCTTTTGATAAAGAAGAATCTGATTCTTTTCTTTCACTTTGTGATTCTGATTCTGCTTTTGCTGCTTTTTTGTTCCCATATCTTTCAAAATGCAGAGAAAGAAGCAACATGCAAGAAGAGGGGCGAAATGGGTAATGCATGTGGTGGGAGCGCCCTACGTGAAGTAGCCATACGAGAAGTAGTCGCAGAGAGTCATTCTCCGTCGGAGCACCCTAGGAGAGCAATGCCACACTCTTCATCATTCTCTCATAGAAATCTCCCACCTGAAAGGAAGCCCTCTAAGAAGTATCTCCCACCTGAAAGGAAGCCCTCTAAGAAGTACGCTTACATTCCGGACAACTTCCACTCCCTCGATCAGGTCAGTTCATTGGACCATATCAACTCATCAACATCTGGGGTGAAAATGGTTGGTTCCGTGTACTTCACCCTATGGGTGCACTTGGGCGGCTCGGGTTGGGTACTAGCTCAGCTCACATAATTTGATCCTAATTGCATGAAGCTAGAAACCCAAACCTGAACCTAATTGTATAAAAGTCGATCAAGCATGATCCTAAGGGGAAGTTTGGCTGGCCTAGGACTACAGTTTGCTCCCGGAGATTCAGTGTTCGAAACTGCATTGCCACACTAGGACCTCCCCCGGACCTGTTGGGATAAGTTCGGGCAAGCCCAACCCAATTTTCGCCTTCGTGGCTGGTTGGTCTATATTGGGGTTTTGAGTTTGACATGATCCAAGTTGCACCCTTTCAAATACCTAAAAGGAACTATTTTATAAAATGAGGTATGGGCGCAATATCTAGATGCTTTTATTTTCTTTATTTTCGGACGGTATATTGAGTATAAAATGAAAAATTCTTTTTATAGGAGTCCACCTATGATCAACCCAATCCAGTCACATACCTTACATCCTCAAATTGCATTGATCCTGTTTTGATCTAAAGATCAGTGACAATTAGATTTATCATAGTAAAATTATAAGATATAGTCATGTGATTTTGAGGACCTAAAGTAAGTACAAAGATCACGGTCCCCTTATTCACTTTGTAGAAATTCATCCAGGAAAGCTCCCTTCAGTTGGTGCTTTTCTATGGACCCGAAGCCTCCTATTTTCATCCATCATCTATAGGCGGGCACTATGTTTGATGTTAAAAGTTTGTTTCTGCTGATACCGCACGTTTGCTGCATGCACCTACCCAACGGGAACCTTCTGGGCTATAGATCACAATGGATCTAAGCCCTCCAATTATTCTTAGTCTTCATTTACTTGCTTAACATAATGGGGAATGTGAGGATGGTTGATCTCAATGATTCTTGAGCATTTTCCCTTGTCATCTATCAAGAAAGAGGGTCGGCCTCTTCTTCGGACCATCTTTGTGTGGGCCTTGTACGAACCTTTTGGGGCTCACTTGGGGCCACGCTAGTAATGAGGTAGGGGGATCGAAAGATCTGAATGAGCGCTATAATAAGATTTATATGCAAAATTTCAATTATGTTAGATAATTCTAACGTTGATCCATGGCTTAAGTTTTAATAGTTTTAGAAGGAATCATTTTATTTTTAATGAGGTGGGGCGGTTGTTCTCACCTCTCATGTTACATTTTTAAATGGTCGTTTCTTGAGATCATCTTGGTGGAATAAGATTCCTTTTCTTTTTGGATAAGTACTCGAATGTAGGCATCCAATCTGCAATATGCGATGCAAGTTACACCGGGCCCTTAACTCTCTTTCTTTATTGGTGTGTGGGGTGAGATAACGGAGAGGGCTGCTGGGGTAAGATCTTTGCCGCAAGGCACTACTTGAAGATGCCATATTTGTCTCCGCCATGTGATTTAACTGGTGCCTAGATTAGTGCCTGATTGGACCAGGGAAGTTGGTGTGGAAAGGAATATCACCAGGAAATTCTCTTTAACACCTCAACCATGCTTCTAATTTTTATGCAAGGATTGGGAGTACTCAGGAGTTTACTCAGAAACTAATAGCCTATGGACTGCCACTTATCCCAATTTGACTCTCATCTTCAAGCCTCAAAGTCCATATCTATAATAATCTGTATCGTAACTCTAGATCAGATTAGTGAGAAAAACCGCCCCCACCTGGGATAGGTGACTGCATACACATGACTAGGACACACATGATTTCCCACAGGATTCTGCTGTGAGGTTGTATCATACGATTTCCCCATAAACAAAATACAATTCTGCGGAAGCTCGTGGTAATCAATTTGCAACAGACGAATAATGATAAACAAGAAAATGAATAGATAACATAGTACAAAAGATTCTAAAAATGGCATCCCATAGCATTTAAGTTGAATATTTACAGAAAGTAAGTTTTAAATACAATTCCAAAATAAAATGGTCAACAGAGACCAATACATTCCCAAAATACGAAGACATCTCTCAAAATGTGATCCTCAACTCGCGAGCAGTCCCTAATGTCTAAATGGCATCGTCTGCACTCCATTCGACTACGGGTTATGGCACCTGTGCCACCTCCTCGCACTCCTCCTCAAGGGCAATGGTGACATTACCTGAGCACCAAACAAGCAGAGTCAAGTACGACGACTTGATGGACTATTAATATCGAAAGCATAACATGTTTGCAACAAATATGAATATAAATAGGTTAAAAATTAACCCAAGGCAATGTTAGTAAAGCTAGGCAAATCATGCATGAATAAATATTGATAAAAAGTAAATAATCACGGATAGACAAATCTACATATCCATCATATCCTAGCAAACAGGCAAAGCACATAGGCAATATTCTCTCTCACGGTTGCGACAGCTTGACCATGACAGGGCAGATACAATACAAATACAAATCCAACTCTTGGTTGCAACAGCGTGACCATAGTTGCAAAGAGACAAAAACCTATGACAGTGACATAAATAAATACAAACACCGACCTAGATTGGCCTAACCAAGTGAGGGTTGAAACAAAGTGGTGCTGACTCGGGAATCCAAGACAAATTCAATAATTAGACACTAAGGGAACTACTTTCAACAAGCTAAGTATGGCAAATCAAGCTAGCAGAACTGAGTAGTCCTACCGAGATCCAAAATTGATTAAACAGAACTTACAGAGGTCAAATTGAGTAAAATCGGCAGAATTATAACAAATGGAAATAAATAAAGTCTATGGCTTGGAAACCAACCGACAGCATTCTGGTAGGGAATACGATGCCCCAAATAGGTAGAAAAGGTATAATTTAGATATGTTGCACGAGGATGGATGCAGTGCATGAAGCGCACTCCTTCCAACCGCATAACACCCTAACCTAGGATCATGTCATCTGAAGGATATTAGTGGCATCGTGTGCGCACTAATACCTAGGGCATAACTTCCGAGTCTAATTATCCATTCTAAGGTCGGGTACGACATTGGTTGCGGAGAGTAGCTAACGAGCACCATAGAAAGAAGCATACTCCATGCATGCGAGTGAACGAGCATAAATAATGCAAATACGGATACAAACTATTCAAACAATTCAGGAATACCACCCAAGGGTCCAAACCAAGTTCGGGATAGCCTATGCGACAATTATGGCCCCATAGGAAGGCTGTAAAATGAAGGGTTTTCACCTGTCAAATGACTACAGAAAAAACACAAAATGTTATAGGGGATAATTTTATCAATATAGAGAATAGTTTTATCTATCAAATGGAGTTGAAATGAAAATTTCACGAAAGTACGGATAACCCTCTAAACTTTCCCAAGTTTTACACATTAGGGCTTAGGCCCTAGAGTCATTGACTTGGGCAAAAGGCTCTCAAAACTTTCGAAAGCTTTTCAAAATCTGTCTTAACCCTCAAACTAAGTCGGTCAACAACTAAACCACTAGGAAAACTAGAAAATCCATTTAATTACTGCTAATTACTATTAATTAATAATATAGGGAAATATATATATATATATAGATGCGCATGAATATTTTCCATATATATATATATATATATAATCATGGTCCAGGTCCTTACAATCTGATTAAGTTGATATCGTGGACTTTTACTGTTCAAGCAAAGTCCTTTCCCTCCCTCTACACCCTATGCACAGCAGCATCATGGTAGGCTTCAGTAAATGGTTCTTCGTTAAGAGTACCATATCATTTAAGAACATCATAGACCAAAGAACTTCATTGTGGATATCTATTGTCAAATTGCCTGTAAAAAAAACGATTAAATAGGGTTCAAAACATATTCATGGCACATAACATTGGTATGTTATAACAGATCATTTCCATTTTACAGGTTACGCTTGCCTTGAGGGAAGCAGGTCTAGAATCATCAAACCTTATAGTTGGAATTGATTTCACTAAAAGCAATGAGTGGACAGGTTTGTTGAAGTTAATTAATTTTCCAGTTTAGTTTGAATTTATTATTCTAGAAAGATTGTGGAATCATTTGTCTAGTTTTTTCATGAAGACGGTTTCATTGGAAACCTTTGCATTTGTATTCTTATTGAAGGCAAAAAGTCATTCCAAAATCAGAGCTTGCATAGAATTGGCAACACACCCAATCCATATGAGCAAGCCATTGCCATCGTTGGAAGGACACTAGCCCCCTTTGATGAAGACAACTTAATACCATGTTTTGGGTTTGGTGATGGTCAGTAACAATCTTTACATACTTTGGAAGAATCACTTTCAGCAAGTTCATATAATTAGCATCTTTCTTGGTAGTGAAGCGTGTGCATGTGTGGGAGTCTGGATTTGAAGGGCGGGAATTGGAGATTCTGTAAGCCAAATGATATAAATCTACTAGTGGGGCCTACATTCAAAGTTCAAACCAGATCAAAAACACTATCTTAACTTGCTCTATCATTGAGGGAAATTTCAATCCAATTAGAGTTATATCTATCATCAGATTTATTACATTTAGAACACCTAATTTGGCTCTTTCTCCTTTTCTGATCACATGTTTTACACATGATTAATGTGACAATAGAAATAACTCTGATTGTACTGAAATGATCCTTAATTGAAAAAGGTTAGACAGTTACCTTATGCGGTTTGGATTCCAAAGCTGGGCCTACTGATGGATATGTAGCAATGAGCTCAGAGAATATTTGGGGCCCCCTCAGAAGTCTCAGACTCGAGGGTGGAGGAGTACAGGTCCATGTGTGTTATTCCGACTGTTGGGCCTACTATTTAAAATTCAAACTGCTCAAAAACAGTGCCCGCCTTCTTCTATTATCAAGGAAAACTTCACTCCAATTAGGGTGTATTGTGTAACAAGAGGATTCCACACCCCGCAGAATTCCAACCCGATGGGAAAGAGGAACTTGCATTCCCCCTCCCTTGGGAAATGGATACCCTCTCTATAGAGGAAAATTAATCCTGATTTTCTTTCTTTTGCCCTATCGGAAAAACTTGGCACCAAAGGATGAAAAAGTGGGATGCATGACAAATCAAAACAATTTTCCTCTATCCAAGAATCCTTTCATTAAACAAACTTACCCTTAGAATTATGACCACCATAAGATTGATCATGTTTAAAGAATCAAATCGTAGTTTTTAGATGTGATCATTTTGAGAATGGACAGACCTTTAATTGTAGTGAATTTTTAATTGATGGTAGAACAAGGTGGGACAATATTCTTAAGCAGTTTTGATTCCAAAGATTGGCCACCAATCAATAAATAGCAACGATCTTATAGACTCTCTGAGGCCCTTCCCTCAAAAACCTACACTCAAGAGTAGGGGGGTGCAAGAATGTTAGCTAGTGTGTGCCTATGCATGAATTTGAAAGTTTTTTCAACAATGAAAATAGGCGATTACTTTATCATCTTACCTGCTTTGCTAACACATTTTTGCATACCAGCAACCACCCATGATGACTCTGTGTTCAGCTTTCATAGTGACCATTCACCTTGCCATGGCTTCGAAGAAGTTTTAGCCTGCTACAAAGAGATTGTTCCAAATTTGAAACTATCAGGTTAGTTCGTTGTATTTTCTTTTCTTTGTATTGCTGAGCCTATAACAAGATAGTACATGATCACTATCGCAACCATATGGTTGCAGGTTCAAGTCAAGTCACATATTGAATAAGCTATTGATAATTTTTCAATTAAATAGTGTTATATCAACCAAAGAAGAAAAGGGTGAGGAAGGAAAATGCTTCAAAATTTTAAGCGATAATCATTCAACTTATATCTGGCTTATTTCTTAACATCTAAGCAAATTCTGCTCAATTTCTAAATTTTTATCAAGATCAAAATTCAACAGATGTAAGAAATGCATTTCCATACGTTGCAAGTGGTTTGTAAGGAACTAAATTGTTTCAGATGATTACTACTCTGATTATATACAGCTCATCACACAACTCTTAGAACCTCCATGATATTTATAATTATAGATGGACTAAAAATATTTATGCTTTCATGTTGGTTCTTTGCCTCTTACCGAAGACTTCTCTGAAAGTGATGTATGAATTTAAAATGCATATATTTATGCCTACTTCCTTTTTCCTGACATGTTAATTGACATCTATCTTTTCTCTATTCTTATTGAGATCATTGCCCTAAAGCATGGTTTCAGATATTGATTTAGATAAAGATAAAACCTCTAATAGCAAACATACCGGTAAATCTTTTAGTTTTTTATTTGTAAATAAAATCACAAATGAGAATATCAAGTTGAGAAGGGACTTTCAATACATGTTGAGTTTTGGACTAAACCTATAGAAAATTGTAGTCGTCCTGACCAAAACCTTTATATGTCGGGTGATACAACTCAATTTCATCAAAATTTCCAATCCATAATTGATGCCAAGTTAGAGTAGAACAGGGACAATTTTTAAAGAAATAAAGACATCCAATTCTAAAATAAGCATTTAGATGTAACCGAGCTCGCTACATCAGCCTCCTAACCAGGCCTCAGCGTGGCAGCCTCAGCAGCAAACCCTTTTGATGCGCAAAACAGTACTCAAGAAACTTCAACTCAGGAATACATGGAACATCAGCAGGCCCTTCACCTAGTAGAGCCCTCGGCTGTTACTGCTACTCATCACAATGGGGCCACCACTCAATAGGAATCTGGAATGGGGCTTCAGCAAGAACCACCCTGCAACCATCTTTTGGTCCCATCTGCTCTTCTACAATGCTAACATAGGCCAATGCAACAACTCAGTTAAACTGGGCCACACCAAATCCAACCCCCTCATTCAATGATCTTCCTTGTGATGTCATCACTGTAATCCTAAGAAAAATGCCTGCCACTTAGATTGACACCACTAACCCTTTCTCAATCCTAGCACAATGCAACTTCACCGAACCAACCTCCTTCGCTGTAGACCTCAGCCAGCACTTCCCTCACTCAGCCTCTAGGCTATTCCCACCCCTTCTCCATCTGTGCTTCAATCCAGCACCTCTCAGGTCCCTCAATCTGGTTCACATGCTCCTATTTCACCCGTTTTATCAATCAACAGAAACCAATGACTAAGCAGTTGACTGTGCCCCTGCCCATCGTTCCACCAGGGTTCAAAAAAGGGAGAAATCGGAAGACCTCTTCTTCTGTTGGCCCTATCCAAAGGAGAGTTAAAAGGAAAAATGGCTCCCAACCAACCTTCTTCCGCATGTTAAAAATCCTTTACTGGAACTGTAGGGGCATTGTCAACTCCCCTGCTATCAAAGCCCAGGGCCATCTCATCTCCACTCACTCCCCTGACCTTGTCTTCATTTCAGAACTGATGATCCAATTCTCTTGTTTCCATTCTCTCAACATCAACAGATTTGGGTTTGACACTTTCCACTCCAATGCTGCCCAAAACCTCAGTAGCCACCTTTGGTGTCTCACAAAGTCCTCCCTCCCCTTCTCAATATCAATAGCTGATTTCTCTAACGAACACCTCTCCATGCTTCTCTTAAATGCTGCAACTAGTCTACTTACCCTCATAACTGGCATCTATGGCTCAATCAACCCTTACCAAAGGAGAGCCACATGGAAAACGTTAATTGATACCTCTGCCACAAAATACCCCTGGCGTACCTTGGGGACTTCAATGCTACTCTTTCCCTTGAAGACAAAACTTAGCCTGCGCCCTTCTACCCCTTCCTCTCTCAAAGATTTTCAAAATGCTACAATGCCAGCAGGGCTTTGGCCTTTCCTACAGCAACAAGACTTGACTGAGCATTATTCAAGGCAAACTGGTTATCCACCTTTAGGGCCCGTTTGGTAATTTACTTTTAAAATAAAGTGGAGTGAAGTGAAATGAAAAGAATGAAGAAAATATAAGTGAGTTATGATGATATTTTGTTTTTAGTTGTTTGGGATAGAATATTTTTGACTTTTTGTATGGGAAAATGGAGTTTTTTTTTGTTTTTTAGTGAGTAAATGTAGTTGCTTTTTGACTTTTTTTGGAAAAGATGGAGGGAATTTTTTGGAAAAGTGCTTTTGATGGGATGTTTAACTTGACTTTACTTCACTTGACTATACTAGTAAAATTACCAAACGGGCCCTTAAGGATCCTTCTCTCCATCACCTCACTAAAATTTCATTAGACCACAACCCGATCTTGCTCACCCACAGCAAGCCTAATCTTAGCCCAAAATCTCCATTCAAATTTGAAGACACATGGCTACAACACCATCATTTTTAGATATGGTAAGATCTAGCTGGGCCTCTCACTTTGAAAGCTACTCTCAATTGATTCTGGCTTTGGAGTTGAAGATCCTGAAACAGAATCTCAGAGCTTGAACCAAATCCACTTTCAGTCACCTACAGCAGTCTGTCCTTGCAGCAGAAAATAGAGTCTTGGAGCTCCAAGTGCAACTTGACTTGACCCCATCTAAATCCATGCGAGTTCAATTTCAAGAGGCTAAATCTGTCCTATAGAAACAAAGTGGAGACAGAAATAAAGAATTAGATGGCTAAAGGGGGGAGATCAAAATACAAAGTTCTTTCATCTTACAGCAAAAACAAGAAGCTCCTTCAACAAAATCAACCATATTTCCATAGATGGGGAAATAAAAGAAGATCCAGCCATAATCCAAGCTAAAGAAGTTAAGTATTTCTCAAACTTATTTCAACCGCACCAGGGTAGTCCCAACCCTTCTCTGGTTTCAATTCCTTTTGAATCTGAAATCAAAAGTGCAGTGTTTTCTTGTGGCCATATCTGATGTGGGACTTGCGGAGGCTTCCAACGGCCCAACTCAGCATGATATTGTGACGCCTTGGAGTCCCACATCAACTATAGAGAGGAAAGTGACTGGGATTATATGTAGAGTTTGCACCCTTAACTTGCATGAGGCCTTTTGGTGGGTTAAGGCCTACTAGAAATAAAACCGTGAGGACAGTGGGCCAAAGCAGACAATATCATGCATGCTTGTGGGGTGGGCCGTTACAAATGGTATCAGAGCCGACTCTCGACTAGTTCGAGTGTTATGGTGCAAGTGGGCGGGTTTCTATGTGGGCGGGCCAAGAGGACTGGCAGGCTACTAAACGGGTATGTACAACGCTAAGGGGGGTTGATTGTGACGCCCTGGACTCCCACATCTACTATAGAGAGGAAAGTGACTGGGATTATATGTAGAGCTTACACCCTTACCTTGCATGAAGCATTTTGGTGGGTTAAGGCCTACCAGAAACAAAATCGTGAGTCCCGTGGACCAAAGAAAACAATACCATGCATGCGTGTGGGGTGGGGCGTTATAATCCAAGCTAAAGAAGTTGAGTACTCCTCAAACTTATTTTAACCGCATTAAGGTAGTCCCAACCCTTCCTTGGTTTCAATTCCTTTTGAATCTGAAATCAAAAGTGCAGTGTTTTCTTGTGGCCATATCCGTTGTGGGACTTGCGGAGGCATAATATTGTCCCACGTGCACGCGCTGGGACTACCGAAGAAATCACACATCCTTGTAGTGCTCCCGCCCGAGCACACTTAACTTCGGAGTTCTTATGGGATCCAAGGCCGTAAGGGTATAAAACGCGTCATATTGAGTTAAGACAGGGTTTAACTTATAATCCCAGGGATCTTGGATGGCCATATCCGATGTAGGACTTGCAGAGATTCTCCATTGGAAGCCTATAGTTGACCTGTTACGCCCCATGGTTGGGATAGACCAAGTTCTCACAATGGTTTCAATGGTATGTTTTCACCTCATCTTGGGATATCATAGGAAATTTTGTAGTTTAGGCTGTTCAACATTTTTTTCAAATAAAAAAAATTACAAAGCCACAAATGCTTACTTCTTAGCTCTATTTCCCAAGAACAGATCCCCTTCCTCTTTTGCAATTTATAGGCCCATAATTTCACTTAATCTTTCCCATAAAATCCCATCTTATAGACTTTATGCCATTCTTCCCTCCATCATCTTCAACCACCAAGTAGCCTTCTTAAAAGGTAATTCTATCCACCACCATGCAGCCTTGACCCATGAGCTTTTCCAAAAACTCAACTCCAAAAATCAAATCTGGCTCCTTATGCTTCAAACTAGATATCACGAAAGCCTTTGACAAAATGAATTAGTCCTTCCTTTTCAATCAACTCCACTTTTTTAACTTCTCTGAATGGATGACTCTCTTCAAAGAGTGTGTCTATACCCCAAAAGGTTCAGTGCTTTTAACAAAATTCCTTATGGCTTTTTTGAGTCGTCCTGTGGCTTGAGACAAGGAAATCCCCTGTATTGATATCTTTCATCATAGATGAAGCAATCTTGAGCCTCCACATCCAGCAGCTGCAACAAGATGGCTGGATCTTGATCCAGCCAGCCTCCAAAGTCCCATCTTTACCATGTCCACTGCATTATGCAGATGGCATCCTTCTTTTTGTCAGAGCCTCTTCCTCACGTCTAAGAGAAATCCATCAAACTTCTGCAGGCCAGTTGATTAATTTGTTATGTGTGGAGCCTGATTTCACCCGAACCATGTAAGGGTATTTTCGTAATATTACCCTGCGCTATTATGTAACCCTAGCATAGCCACCAGAGATCTAGTATCCTGTATTCTCATCTTCTGCCTTTGAGCATAGTAGAATCGGTGTGATCCGTGGATGTACCTTAAGATAGAGGGAACCACGTAAATCTGTGTGTCTTCTTTGTGTGGTTTGATTGCATCTTTTGTTCTTTATTTCCTAACATAATCTCCATAAGAGCCAGCTTAAGTGCTGAACATTGGAAATTCAGCCTTGGAAAGAAAAGGAAGATTTCCTCCATCCTTGGAATCCAAGAAGCTACTGGTTGTTTCATCTACTTGGGAATTCCCACGGCCTTTAGCACTACTACAAGACTGGTCTTTTATCCTCTAATTGACATTATCGATTGCAAGCTCTCAGCTTTGGACGGCAAGAGCTCTCCCTTTTGAGTTCCTGCAGATCAAAGATCTGCTGTACCGAGCATCTTCCATTACACCTCCCTCGGCTAATCCAAGATCTGCTATACTGAGCATCTTCCTTTCTAACTGTAGTCCATAATAGGCCAGATTCTCTCAGATGGAAGAACTCTGCAGATTGTAATCTCTCCTTCATCTTTGGCATGAAACACAATCAGATCAAGAGCACCCAAAGCTACTTGTGTACCTCTTAATTGAAATGGTTTATGCCTTCCTAGAACTACCTGCTTTGGATGGCGCCTGATGCTTCAGAAAAC
The DNA here is from genome assembly GCA_003546025.1 of Camphora micrantha. Lineage (NCBI taxonomy): Eukaryota > Viridiplantae > Streptophyta > Magnoliopsida > Laurales > Lauraceae > Camphora > Camphora micrantha. The sequence continues at coordinate 12,619,434 of QPKB01000010.1, forward strand.
CCCAACCCAAACTCCTCTCCAACGTTTGGGAGTTTCTCTAGCATCAAGATGCAATCTCTGTCTTACAGATGTAGAATCTGTCCCTCATCTGTTCTTTCAATGCAGAGTAGGCCAGTCCACTTGGCAATGGATCTTTCATTTAGCAGGTGTCTTGGCCCCTGTCCATGAGTCAGCCTCTGTCATTTGGAACTTCCTCTCAGTTGCCTTTGATTCCGCGGCCAAGAAATACATGGCTTTTGTCTTTCTCAATGTCATATACAGTTAATGGATGGCTAGAAATGATGCTTGTTACAAGTAAATCAAGGCCTCTTCAAGCAGAATCAGAGATCAGCTACAAGACCGCCTTTTAGAATCGCTGGGGAAAACCAATAAATGTTTCCAAGGGCCCTATCTTTGATCAATCATCCACTATCTTGGTCTTCCAGATAGCTTTAACCAAATGGACATCCAATGATGCCCTGTTTTTTCCTTTCTTCTCTCTGATATACTTGTATATTCCTTCTTAGGTTTTGTCTCTTCTGTTGGATTGTCTTGGGATCTCCTTGAGCTCATGTTTCCTTTCTCTTTGAATACAAATTACCCTTAAAGGAAAAAAAAATATATCGTTAATTAGTATTTTAATTCTTTTCTTTGGACTGATGCTTATTTGTGATCTTCATAAGATACTTTTCACAATTGACTTCCAATTTCTATCAAGCCAAACTCATTATTGTTTAAGCTTCTATATATTATTCTCATGATTCCTAGCATGAAAACATCAAGTACTTCAACTTTTGGCAGGCCCAACATCTTTTGCTCCTATAGTTGAGGCAGCAATTGACATTGTTGAGAGGAGTGGTGGACAGTATCATGTATTGGTTATCATTGCAGATGGGCAGGTCAGAGTTAAAACTTACATTTTTTTTATATATTTCTTTAGTTATATAACATAATTAACCTTCAACTTTGTCCTGAAAAGGTCACAAGAAGTATCGATACAGCAATTAATGAACTTAGTCCACAAGAGGCGCAAACAATCAACTCAATAGTCACTGCAAGGTATACCTATTTAATTATTAGAATTAATAACTTTTTAGGATTACCATAAAGTAAAATCTTATGGTTATTTGCAGAAGGCATGCTTAAAATAGAGCAAATGTTTAAGAATTTTAGTGTTATTTCTATGGGAGATTGATTCTTTTGTTGCCGCATGGTTTTTCTTTTTCCTCAAAATACTTTCTTCTTCCAGATAGATGGGATAAAGGTTTGATTTTATGTATCTTAAATACTTGAAGTTCCATATAAAACTTTGACAGTCAAGTATTAAACAACAAAAGTGCAAACTTATGCTTGTTGTAGAAGCTGAAGATCTTATGTACGGTGATCTGTACCAAAAGAAGGATCCAACTATTAATAAAACTATAGGTAGGATTACACATGATTTGTGGAATCTTGAGATCATCTACTAGAGATCAATCCCATTGGTATTGCCCGTCAAAGTCCAAGGGATAGGATGGACACCTAATTATGTAGAACAAGAATAAATGGTTTGGATCTCCTAGAGCAGTCTCTTCCATATAGTTCTCTTTTGATTGTTTGCTTCTTCTTTGTGAACAAATGCATAATTCATTGGGCTTGCCAGAGGGGTAGGTACAGGTTCTTTAATGATAAAAACCTTGCCTAATTCTTTTCCGTTTTAGCTAAAATGAGATTCCTTTGAAGTCATATATCTCCAATCAAGAAACCTTCTATTTATTTTTTCATCCTACTAGCGATAAAGACAGTGTTTTGTGCATGCAATGAAGTGGAATAACCTGTGATTGGCAATCCTGTGATTGGCAATCAAACTACACAAGGGAATTGCATGATTTAGTGGTGTCATTGGTGCGTCTACATCCATGGATGAAGAGAACTCTCAACCTCTTTTCATTCTTGATGTCTACAGCCTTTGGCCTAGGGTTTACAAGTTACATCATATATATAACTTTCCATTTCTTAGCCCCTAAGAAAGCCCAATATAATTACCAAAATAACCCTGGACAAGAGTTCGGTCCCTGACTAACCCAATGGACCCATCTAGCTAATTCGAAATACAAGACATAATCCAAAAATCTCCACTGAGCTTGAATTTCATAGAACTTGAGCTAGCAAGAGGCTAGCAAGAGGCTAACCATCAATGTCTTTGATCTCCAATTCCTAGTTGAAAGGTACGACCCTGAACCCACTTACATTGGGCACAATCTCCACCCTTCAATGCTGAGTGACATTGATTAAATACAAGCTAAGCTTGAACTTTTCTACAACATGTTTCTACATGAATTCATCAAATTACTTATACCATTTTCTAGAAGCTAGCTTCAACATGTATAGCGATTTCTTCAATCTACATACATGATCATCCTTACCAAGAACTTTGAACTCAACTCCACCTGCACTTGATACCAATTGACGCAGCCAAGACCCGTGATCGAGCAATAGATAAATCTCCCGAAGGATTCATCGAATCCAAGATGGATTCTAGCCACTAGGGCAACCTCACAAGAGAAGAAAACATCATAACTGAAGAGAAAACTCTCTTAACTTAAAAGATTAATTGATAATAAGCATGTCTATTACAATGGAGGGCTTCTCTATTTATAATGTAATAAGGACTCTAAAATAGAAAGCTACTAATCCTAAAACAATAAAACAAGAAACAATCCTAATTAAATAAACTTAAGATAATAGTATTATGCCATAGTAGTTTCTCAGCCAATTGAGCCTGTGGGCTGAACCCAATGGACTGGGTTGGATGGATGCCTGGGTCCATCATGTGGGCCCAGGGCCTTCCATACTGCATCACTTTTTCAAGCAGAATCACTTGTATTTGATGGCTTGATGTCCCTCAAAAAACATCACAAGTTCCCAAATTAAGAAACTCTATTTCCTCACCCATAGCTGCCACCACCTGATCACTTTCTCGCCCTTTCACTACCTCACGATACTTAGATGTCAATGCATATGTAACCATATTATCAAAATGACTCTAAAGTCAATGCGTGGGCTGTCATGACTTGAAAATTGTATCTAACTGGCAGTTGCATCGCTCTCTAAGATTTACTTATCAGTTGCATCTATTTCTCTGTTTGTTGTATTTGCTACTCGATCCTATTGTCCTGCATATCCCCAAATAGAGTCAGATGCACTCTCCTTCCTATCTTGGAAGTCTGAATCCACCAGAATGGTGCCGCAGTGCTACCTAAATTTATCTACTCCACCTGCTTCTTCCCATCGAGTAGAGCATTCTCATGAAATGTCACATCCTTTCTAGTCAAATCTGAGTGGGTCTTATTCAGTACATCTTAACTTGCAACTTTTTGCCCTAGAAGGATATCCTGTCAAGATAGACTTGATTGCCCTAAATTCTAACTTGTTGGTTTTAACCTGAGCATAAGTTGGACAAGTAAAGATTCTCATGTTAGAATAATCAGTTGGATAACCTAACCATATTTATTCGTGTGACCAGCAACCTATTGTTGTGTGGGGGGAAGACCTATTAATCAAGTAGCAAGTTCTGTTTACTGGCTTTACCCTAAAGTTCTTAGGAAATCCCGTAGTAAACAACATGCAGTCCTCTCTCTAAGACCATCCTATTCATCCTCTCTACAATTAAATTTTGTCATGGACTGCTGTACGGTGTAATACAAACCATGCCCTGATCCTTGAAATAGTTTTTCAATCTCTATTAATCTGAATTATTTGCAATTATTTGTCCTCAACCATCAAGACACACAAATTTGACAAAGGGAAAAGAAACAAGAAAAAGAACTTCCAAAAGCATGGGAAACAGATTCTGCGGAAAACCAAAGATTCCATAGAAAACGAAGAATCGGGAAAAATGACTTCTTGAAAGTAAAAGATTATAAAAAATAGGTCCAGGACTCCAAAATGAAGAAAAGGGCGCAAGTTACATCAAAATCAGAGATCAGGAGACCAAGACAGGTAGAAAAATACCAGAGTCTGACGGAGGTACGAGTACGACGCTTCAGGTCAAAATTTTCAACATTCTCAAAGGTGGTCAAAGATACCAAATTGGGCATGGGCATGCACTCACACACTCTGAAAATAAAAAAATCGATACTATGAAGGCGTTTCCCAGGGCATAACATTGTTTACCACCCTTAAAAAGCTAACTAGCAAACTTTCAGGAGTTATATCTCCCTCAATACAGATCAGGTTGCTATTAGAGCTAGGCAGCTATTTTCTCTCTTACATGGAATTTAAAATCATGCAAACAAAATGCATCAATCAATACACACATATATTACATCGTTGTGGAGGATTTTGAGTTTGGCAACTGGCCACCTTTCTTCTTAAATTCCAACATCTATTCTGGACCATTGAGTTTCGTTCCATAACTCTCAGTTGTAATTCAATGATCTAAACACTTGTGGGTACATTAAGGATTGAGAGTGTTTCCAAGACCAAAGTCAAAAACACACTCAGAAATTACAATAAAATTTGTCTCATCTTAAGTTGTAATTGTCAAAAGTCTTATTTTAATTCTTTCATTCCTATTCCTATTAAAAGTGGAATGTCATCATTCGATATTGCTGGCCACCTTTTGTACATGGCAGTTATTGGAGAAGTTAGAAATAATATTTTATACCAAATTTATGGAAACTTATTTTTGACATTTGCATGACCAGTTCTTATCCTATGTCAATTGTGCTTGTTGGAGTTGGAGATGGACCCTGGGATGACATGAGGAAATTCGATGACAGGATTCCCGCACGTGAATTCGACAATTTTCAGGTACTGATGATATAGAATTACATCATTGAGAAGATCTTCATTGGAGAATATTATTCAGGGGAAAAAGTCAATAGTTACTTCCTGAGGGGGAAAAAAGACAGAGATCTTGTGTTCGAATCAATGGCGGAACTGGTTTCATCCAATGTTGTCATGTATTTCCTTCTAATTAAATCATCAATTAGACTATGCATGTATGACATCTATGCTCCAGTTTAAGGGAGAGTGTAGAGTTCTTTTCTATTCTTTTTTCCTACAAGTATTGTAATTTTAGTATGCATGGAAAACTCGTGACTCGGACTCGACTCGTACAATGCAAAAAAAAATGACTCGGATAGAGTCAATGCGGAGACTCGGGAGAGTCATGCTTTTTTAAAAATAATCTCAGACATATTTAAAAATGAATCCATTACTTATTAAATCTAAAAAATACATTTATTTACATTATTCATAATAATCAATTCAGATTAATAAAATTATATATGCATGAAAAGTACTACAATGAGGAAAATAAAAAAAAAAATATTGCATATTATATAATTCGTTAGTCCAAATATCAATATAAAAGATCAAATATAAGATTCAAATTACATTCCAGCCATCATTTTCAAATTACTGACACCAAACCTCATACATAATTACTTATAAATAAATCTTAATTATTTTAAAATTAGATTTGCCAATAAAATGGTTTGGAATGCAAGCAACTTACTAAAATGAGATGAATCGGCCGAGTCTACCCTATTTTTTACTCGGTCCTTCGTCGAAACATGATAACTCGGGAGAGTCAAGAGTCAACTCGAAGAGTTTTCCAACCATGGTATGCATTGTTTGATTGTAAGCAAAATGTAAATCATTCAACATACTAGTATCTCAGTCTCATCTTAACCTATTTCCATGCGCAGTTTGTTAACTTTACTGACATCATGTCGAGAGAGATAAGCGCCTCTGATAAAGAAGCAGCATTTGCTCTTGCAGCTCTCATGGAGATCCCCATCCAATACAAAGCAACCATGGAATTTGGCATCCTTGGGTAGGCAACATAGAACACAATTCCCAATGTTTTCTATGATTTTTTCATGTTCTAATTCTCGAGATTTGGCATTCTTGTGTGTTTTTGGATTGGATAAATAGACGCATGACAGGGAAAGCTAAAAGAGTAGTTCCTCGTCCTCCACCTGTTCCTTCCACCCTCCGACGACAATCCTCGAGGGAGCCAAGCAGCCAATCACAACCTCAATCAACAGATGATCAGAATCAAGTAAAATATGATAATTTCAAAAATCTTGTTTCATGGCTCCTAATTTATTAATCTATTTTTACTTAAATTTCTAAGTTGCTAATTTTGAACATTGAATAGGCATGCCCAATATGCTTAACTAATGCGAAGGATCTGGCTTTCGGTTGCGGGCACATGGTAAGCTTCACAACCAGCATATATTTCCTTGCTAAATATTTTTTTAATCCGAACATTTTTCTTTTCTTTAATTGCTACTTGGATTTTGGATTTTTCAGAAAATTACACTTACCTGCCATGCTATGATGCACGGATACTGTAAAGTGGGCAACGTATCGTGTCGTATCGTATCCGATACTTTACTTTTTATGTGTAAAATCCGTGTCCTTGCCATGTCCACGGCGTATCCCTGCCATATCCATGCCGTGTCTGGGCATCATAGCTGCCATGAACATGCATAGAACTCTTTCTTCTAGCTCTTCTTGATCCTCAAAAGATAGGTTTCCTTTGACTCAGTTTACTTGTAAATTTCGTTTACACGTAGCTCTTCACCAGACCTGAATGAGCTTCGGGAAAGGATAAAATAAATGTCACTTAGATGAGGTGGTGGAGGAATTAGTATGTGTGAGGGAGTAACTTGATCATAAGTGAGCCAGGTGGTCCAGAAAGCAAGTGAAACACAGACATGTAAACTAAAAGTTTCAATTAAATTACCAACTAATATTTATCTTAAAATCCATCGAACTACATCAGTACCACATGAGGATGGCCAATACTACCCATCAGGTCCCAGTAGGCTTGTTTTTGGCTAATGCTAAGGTAGACAAAAGCCTACTCATACAATTGTACCCATGAATTACTAAAATATTTCATTTCTCCAAATTGTCTCAATTCTAGTGAATGACGCTCTCGGCCTTCCTCAATCCAGATTTTCATGATTTAGTTTGTTACTTTATGCATTAATCTTTGTCTCCTTTTCCCATTGGCTTTGTATGATCTTACCATTTTGGCTTGGATCGTTTTGGGGTTAGCTTCCTGCTAATCCTCATAAATTCATCCCCTTCTCAATGAATTCTATTTTCCATATAGCAAAAAATGAAATAAAATTCATACATTCATTTGATTGCAGACTTGCAGAGAATGTGGACAAGGCCTGTCAAACTGTCCCATATGCCGCACACCAATCAGGTCACGTCTCAGGCTATATTCTGGGTGATTTATTCAGGGTTTAATATGTACAGAATATAGATGAGTTCAGAATCCACACTTCTTGTTTAATGTCCCTTTTATATGGTTCGTGTTAAAAAATTTGTAAATAAAAGGTGGCATTGCCTTCATTAGAATTGTTTCTATTTTATTGTTACTTATTGTGCTTAAATCATTGAGTTCATGTGTAATTTAATCAAGCCACTCTTTCACTAATTATACAAAATTCACTGTAACTTTTTCAGTCTTTTGGTTTCTCTTTAATTGTTACACTAACTTTACTTTCTTTTTGTAGATATCAGCATAGAAGAGTGGATATCTAGGTTAAGCATCTTCCAAAAGATGGATTTTTACAATTCCATTAGAGAGCTTCTAAATGCACACCACATTTTTCTTTGCACACTCACCATTTTTTATAAAAAAAATTATTACCAATATACCCTTGTGGAAAATCCGAAAATCCCCAAACTAGCTGTCCACATGATATTGTCCGCTTTGGCTCATAGGATTCCAACCCAACCCAATCTTGTTGCACGGTTTTAAAAGGCGGTTTTAAAAGGCCGCGTGCAAAGTTAATATATCTATAACCCCATTAGAGAGCTTCTAAATGCACACCACATTTTCTTTGCACACTCGCAATTTTTTTTTTATTATTACCAATATACCCTTTGGAGAATCGGAAAATCCCCAAACTAGCTATCTATATGATATTGTCTGCTTTGGCTCATAGGATTCCAACCCAATCTTGTTGCATGGATTTTTCAATGTGGGACTTATGCACCACTAGATACACGGTCCTCGTCGGACCCAACGCCCCACTGGAAGCCGTCCTCCGCTCTAATACCACTATAACGACCTGGACCCGCTATCCACATGATATTGTCCGCTCTGGATTATGGGATTCCAACACAATCTTGCCGCACGGTTTTAAAAGTCTTCAAGATCAGGTCTCACATATCTATACCCAAAATTAGGACTAACGTGTTTTCAATGTGAGACTTATGCATATGCACCACTGCATAGCCACAGGCATCACACTCTCCCTGCCCTCTCTCCCTCTCCCTGCCGTGCCAGTGCCGCTGCCACCTCCGCCTCACTCTCTCTTCTCTTTCCCTCTCCCCAGGGGCGTGGGGGGGGGTGGGGGTGGGGTGGGGGGTTAGTTTAGGTATTACAGCGGGTGTGCAAAGAAAATTTTGAAATCTCCAAACTATGCTGTGCATTTACAAGCTCTCATTCCATTGCATTAGATAAATTCAAAATTTTGAAATACCATTGCCCTTGATAACTGGCCAGCCCGCTTTAGGCCGGGCTTGGGTCTTATGTTTCGTTACTCGGGCCAGGCCTGGATTTGAAATTTGTGTCGTTTAATATATAGGCCAGGCTTGGATTTAACACTAGAGAGCCCAAAGCCAGGCCCAAATAATTGAAATATGGGTCAAGTGTTTCATACCCTTTTGCCTTCTTCCTCTTTAAAAGATGAAAACAGTCTCAGACGTTCCACCGCCGTTGTTGAAGAAGCAGTTGTTCATCTCGAGCTTGGAGTTCCTGAGCCAGAGCCAGTGGTGTGGTTGTGGCAGTCCACGTTGAGGGCGCGCTCCCAGACGGAGTCGGCAGATACGTGAGAAGTCCTTTTGAGATTCTTTCCCCCTCTCTCTTCCATCTCCCGAAATCCTAATCTAAATGACCATGGAAAGAAAATCCAATCAGAAAGAACCATTGATAAAAGTGACAGTTTTCATAGATACCTACTTTTCCATTTCTTTTTGGGGATGGACTGAAAAGGGTGTGGGAAGAACAACTGACTAGTGGGGTTTCGGCCTACGATTTTAAAGTCGGGCCAGACCTAAATATTCTTATCCCGCCCGGAACAAGCCCATGTTCACCCCAGTAAGTGGGTCGGATCCAGGCCGGTACTATCGTGGATTCAAACCGGATTGGCTTGTTTGGCAACTCTTATTGGTTTTATTAGGATCTTAATGAAAAAGATCTATTTCAAACGGCCCTATTTGAAATAGATGTTCTAAAGACAGTGCGTTTGGTAACACAACATAACTGATTGAAATAGATTTTTTAAATCCAACCATAAATGATTTTTCTTTAATTTCTCCATACCCACAAGGAATTTGGGGCTAATTTTTGACCTCATGGAAGACCAAAGTATTATCAAGAGAACGAACGGTTTGGATCTTGAAATAGGCCCTCGCAAATTTCAAAAAATTAGACCAAACAATCCACATGTTTTTACAAATTGGTCGAGATCCTTGATAGATCAACGAGTCAAATTTGATCACATAGTAGTTCTTACACTCCTCCAGCTATCCAACGGTATGGATAGTGGTTTATGGGTCTGAAATTCAAGGGAAAAAACAAAAAAAAGGACTGTCCACTGTCAATTTATTTCTACTTTCATTGTACCACATGTGATATCAACGGTGCTAAGATGTTTCTTGATTTTAGGTAGCTATAAGTCAAATATGAGGCTGAAAATTTTATCCACAGCTGTTTTTAATATTTCAAAGAAGATTAATGAGCTAGATTGTGATTATGGCCCCCTACAGTAGCCTAGAAAAATTAATGTGTGGTTATTCGATGTTTTACACATATCTCGAGAACCGAGACAGACCAACGGTTTAAATTTGGTATGTGGGCCGTTTTAGGCCTTATGAATGATTCTAACACTTCAGATTAATGTTTTGGGTCCGGATATTTACAACAAATTAAAACAACGGTGATGGAAAAACCACCGTCAAGTCACTATGTCTACCCGCTTAAGACGAATTCGTCTGTTTCAATTCTACTGCTTTTCCCTCCTTCTTCAAATAGAGCCATAATGTCTATTATCCGTTTAGAATGGGCACGGTAAACGTTACATCCAAACATGCTAAAAACGGTTTGAATCAGTTTAAAGATAATAAGACAAAAAAAATTAGACATGTCAAACTAAATCTTAGTCTTGGTATGACATCAACTTGAAAAAGGGGATCCTGTTCTAAATCCAGATCCAAAATAAGATGTACGCATTACTATAATGTACAATGTTCTACTATGGGCAGGCTAACAAGCAATCCTGCTCGTGGGGCCTACTTGGTTATATTTCTATCAATAGGAGGCGGCTAGAAGGAAAGATACCTTCTTGGACAATGGGAAGCCAAGAAAATCAGCTCCACTATATTATCCTAGCCCTTTATTTTACAGCCTTAAAGTTTAATGACATCTACCCTTGGCAATTTATTCTTTTTTCTATTTTTTCTGTTTTAGATTTAATCCACAATGTTAGTGCAGGTACAATGACTGTAAAACCATTCCTGATGCTAGATCATGGAATGACAAGAGCATCAAAGGGATTGTACTTATCAAAGGAAGGCCTAGGTGGACCCCATAAACTTGGACTGACATGTAGTAGCTTGTAGGAGATAGAACAATGTGCTTAGTACAATTGGATAAAAGAGTTTCAATTTTTTTTTTTTTTAAAGATGACATAAGTGAGACTTTAAAATGGTATGTGATTAAAAACCAAGTGCCCTCTAAAATATGAATATAACTGAAGCTATTAGGGCCTTTAAACCTATTTTTTAATATATAAATTTATAGCATATTATTGTTAGAATCGAGTAGAAACCAAGATCTCTAGATATTGTGTACAGATTATAGCGAAATTTTTTTTTAACCTATATGATTAAATCATACCTGCGAGATCTCTCTGATTTGATCTCGATCTTACAACAACTCAAAAAACTCAAGATCTTCTACCGTATTCCTATATGCTCGAACTCGCACCAGGAAGTGGGCATCTTCTGCGAATTCTCTTCTACTCTCTAAAACCGAGACTTCTCTCTTGTTATTCTTGTGTTATAACATAGAGAGCAATAGCACATATTTATAGGCTACAATAAGAACCTTAAGAAGGAAATAAAGATAGGCTACTTATGGAAATAGGAAACCCTAATTCGACCCAAATTAGAATCCCAGTTCCATAAATTACAATTCAGTCCACTAAAGAATTGTAATTGCACTCCTGTCCTTATTCTCAAAATAATATTTCGAGCTTCTTGTTATTAAATGCTTATTAATCTCCCCACATTAAGATTTCAGATATCCATCGATTAAATAATTACTGACATCCATATTTAATCGATATCTTTATAATTCTTTGAGACCTTACACTTAACTTATTTGATATGTCAGACACAAAGTCCACCTACAGGGTTTGACATAATCAAAACTTAAAAGCTTTCTCAAGGGGATATCATCAATCCCTATTACGGGACGTGGATTCCGTCAATAAACTAATATCCACCATACACGTAGTGTAGTCATCCAATTCACTAAGATTATTGACCCATAAAAGATCTCACTCCTTCGTAAATCAAAATGTCAAATACTAAATATATGTGTCTATTATTTATGTCGAGATTAAGAGTACAAGCACTCATAATAACCATTTGGGTGTTCATCATCTTATATAGTCAGTATAAAGACAATAAACCCAAAAGCACGGTCTTGTTCAATACACATAGTGTACTAGCATAATGAGTCAAAACTATACCGTTTCCCGCAGCCAAAACAAGCTTGCTGAAACATCATGCTACAATCATACCGATGGAGCGTCCAAATCCATCTAGATTGTGAACAACAACTTATATTCTATAAGAACTGACAAATAAGTCTTCCGTATATAAGTAAAACTCTACACACCAACTTGTCTACTTTATAGAATAAAAGACACTCACATGCATAATAATTAATAATGCAACCATTTGCTCATATATAATTTCAGTTAGATGAGAAAAAAAATATATTAAAAATGAATCAGTCATATACAAATACATAAAGTATGCTTTTAGTATAAATTTCCAACAATTATCTTGTTTGGATCTGAATCCTCTAGATCCAATATCCGTGGTTCTAGAACCATATCAAAATTTCTCACCTATCCAAGAATAGGTTATATACCGGCTATATTTAGAGTTGCATACTTTGGATACTCAGATAATTAGATATCCATTTATGACACTACAAATATGGGGATGACTTCGCACTTTGGAAACTCGGGATGCCGATATAACTATCTTCATTTTTATTTTACAACCGACGTTTTTTAATTGAACTACACAATAATTCATGGTTAAAAGAGCTCCACCGATGGATTATGATACAGGTGAAGTGTGAATGATAGGAGATGAGAGGTGAAGGATATAAGGTAGCGATGTAGAAGTGATGTTGACTTTCCTACGATTTGAATTACTAGGGTTATGGTTGGGTATACATTTCGCATGTTCCCTCGATTCACTTTGCACTGAAGAAAAGGTCATTTGATAGTCATTTTTGTATATTTACCTAGGACCTTAATTTTTAACATCTTATAACAGGAATGACCATGTATTTAATCTCTAGCAAATAAATAGACCCTTGAAATGTTTTTAAGTTAATGAAATTATCATGGTTATATTTCTTTCTAATGTCTTTTATGTTGTAAAATAAGAAAATTTATAGAGGTAATGTAATTAATATGGTACAATATAAAGTTGTACCCTATATTAGTTAGAGGAGGCAAACTTTGATCCAACTCGCTAATCTGACCCGCCAAATGAGATCAACATTACATATGGGTCAGTTAGATGTAAGGAACTAACCCACATTTAAAAGGTGTCATTTAGGGCTGATCCACCATAACTTGTCTAACCTGCATTTGTCCAATTTTAAAATTGTTAGGGCAGAGAGTGATGGACTCGCTCTTTGGGCTAGTGGTACTACCGGGGTCAACGGACGTGAGAGTCTATTGGGTCCAACCCTTTCGCGATCGGAGACAAAGCGAGCATCAACATTTTTTGTACGGGTATGCCAGATTTTCTACTATACTTGGAATTGACATATGGTGGTTCGTAGATCCACCTTCGCAAGTAGAAAAGGAAATTAACTTTTTTTTTTCTATTTTGTCATTGCACAAATATTTAAGAGAAGAGACATGATTTGTTTTGAATGCCGTAAAAGGCAATTTCATTTGTTTGCCGTGAAAGGCGATTTTGGCCGTGAAAGGCAATTTACAATTCTTATCAATAACGAAAGACAAGAGTTGTGACCTTTTTTATATCTCTTTCAAAAAATACAAACTACAATGAAATTAAAGCAAGAATATGAAATCTAACTTCTCAGGAGATTGTGGGGACTCGTTCACGGTCGCAAGTCGTGTGGACTTCCCCATCATCCTTCAGATAAGAACGGAGGATACTCTTGATTCGCTTGGCTCGGCTTAAACCTCAGATTTTTAGAGGATAAGGACCAAGAAGAGGTCCTATATTCAATAAAAAGCTAAGTAGACAGGCTAAAAAGCCACATTTAAGCCATGGAGACGGAAGGAAAAAGCCTTTGGAGGGGGGGACCCTAAGGGACTTTGGTCACCTTATAGTTGCGGTCACTGCAGAACCTCTTCAAGGGATGAGAGGTCGTTGTAGCAACTTTTATAGAGCTTTCTATTGTGCATAAATTTTTTGGTTGATTTTTGCGAGATCCTTTCTTCTTGGAATGACCTCCTTTTGTAGGCCTTTGGTCGCCATGAGGGGGGTTTATGGGCTTTTAATGCATTAAAGCCACATGATAGATGTTGACACCAAAAATGTCACTATGTCCCTTCAACACCAAATGCTACATGGAGCCACATCCTGCCATAAATAGGAAGGCGCCACTTCAAGCACCAGATCTTGTCAGAATCAAACAAAAACTGCAAGATCCTTCAAAGCAGTCAAAAGAAGGGTACACATGAAGTTTCGGGCCATTTCGACATCATTTGGCCTAACTTCACTCCTCCGACAGCCAGACAAGAGCTCCCGGCAGCGACAGTGTCGAAGACTTTAAAACTTCGATCAGAGCCTACGGATCGTCTCAAAATACCTCCAAAAGGCCCCCTGCCAAATTTCAGGTCAAACGGACGACGTTTGACCCTTCATCAACTCTCAGGAAGCAAAAACAGGTCTACCGGCGACGGAGCATCCCGGAATCATGGCATCCAAATTGGAGCTAATGGATCATCTCAAAATGACTCCAATAGGTCCCCTGTCAAGTTTTAGGTCAAACGGACATCGTTTGGCCTAGTTTCAAAGCTCGGCATTTTCCTCGAGGTGAAATCAAGGCGAGCGTTTGCGGGACCCCAAAAGGCTTCAAAACTCAAACCAAAGCCCATGGTTGGTCTTACTTACCACTCAGGAGGCTCCCTGTCAAATTTCAGGTCAATCGGACATCGGTTGACCAAAAGTCAAAGCTCGACATTTCTCTCATGGCGAAATTAAGGCAAGCATTTGCGGAACCCCAAACGGCTTCGAAACTCAAACCAAAGCCTATGGTTGGTCCTATCTACTGCTCAAGAAGCCCCACGTCGAATTTCAGGTCATTCCGACATCGTTTGGCCTAGTTTCAATGCTTGACAAAAAATCGGCAAAACCGCACAACAAAGTCTTCGGCTTTCCAAAAAATAGGAAACTTTGTGCTCCGATTTGCGTGGCTTCTCGTCGGGTTTTCTTCAAGAGAATCAGGCCAATAAATGAGGGGAAATGTCAGCAAAAATACAGAAGAAAAAAGAATGAAAAAAGATCGAAAAACGGCGAAGAAACGGCGACCGGACGGCGACCAAAAAACGGGCCCAAGGCCCATGGTCGCCGGCGACCTTGGCCCATGGTCGCCGGCGACCATGGCCCAGGGACCCGGCCCATGGTCGCCGGAGACCATGGTGCATGGTCGCCAGCGACCATGGAAATTTCGGCGACCCAAAATTTCGCCGGAAGACCCTTTTTCGGGTCCTTTTCGCGTTTCGAGTTGATTGGCCCCTGTGATTTTTCCAAAATCTGATTTTTCGTGCATGAAATCCGTCGATCTTCGTCAAACATCACGGATTCGCCGCCGAAGTCATTGGATGATCATTAGATGCCTCGAAATCGCCAACCGGCCGACAAAGAAAGCACACTTTCTGCCCGCCCGATCGTGAAATCGACAGGACAGATGCTGCTGGCACTTTGACATCAATCAATGTCTGAAATTGCATCGCCATCCGACATCAAACAACATGTGGATCCACCGGCGATCATCGCAAGAAGAATTCCAAAAGACGCGGCACGGCCCGCGACTCTTCGAGCGACTTGGCGACCAATTAATGAGGTTAAATGACCCGTTTTATGACAAGTTAATGCGGTCATTAACTCATTATTTTGGACGGCCCAATCAAAAGCAAGCAAATGGGAGTTACAAGTCAGAGGATTTATGGCATTAAAGCCATGAAACTCCTCCCATGATGGGGATTAAAAGCGATTAAAGGCTCATTATTCTCCATCGGCCAATCAAATTCAAGGAAAAAGGAGTTACAAAACAAGTAATTTAAAAACTTGTAACTCCTCCCATTATGAGCATTAATACATTCAATGCTCATAAACCCTCCTAAATGGCTACCAAAGGCCTATAAATAGGAGGGCATTCCAAAGAAAAAAAAAGGGTGCGATCCGGATCTAGCTCTCGCTCTCCCCCCGAAGAAGACAAAAAATCCAGAAGCCCTGCAACCCTGCTACAAAGACCACCAAAAGGTGATTGAAGCACCCTTGGGGGGCCACCCCCCCAAGGACCTCCCTTCTTCTACCAACATGGCTAAAACGTGGCTTTTAAGCCCGTTTACTTAGCTTTTTATCGGATATAAGACCTCCTCTTGGTCTTTGTCCTTTAAAAATCTGAGGTTAGAAAGCCGAGCCAAGAATCCAAGCATCGTGTTCTCATCTGCATGGACGATGGAGGAGCCCATACATGACTCGCGACCGTCGATCTGAACGTGTCCCCACAATCGAATGAGAAGTCAGATTCCTTTTCTTGATTTCTATTGTACTTTATTTTTCTTTTAGAGACAAAAATCACAATTCTTGTCTTTCATAATGGATGAGACTTGTAAATCGCCTTTTACGGCAAAATCGCCTTTCACGGCAACAAATGAAATCGCCTCTCACGGCATTCAAAAAAAACCCTTTGTCTCTTTTTTTAAAATATGTGTGCAATGGAAAACTAGAAAAAGTTTCATTTCCCCTTTCTACTTGCGAAGGTGGATCTTCGGATCACCATTCCTAAATTCCAAGTAGAAAAGTGAAATTGGCATACCCGTACAAAAAAAAGAAAGATGTTGAAACCCTTTACCTTTTTTCTTCTCCTCCCCTCCGCCGCACCCCGAAAGACCCGGGGCGGAGGCAGCGGGAGAGAGGGAAGGAATCGGGTCCATCAAGCTGGCACACCCGGTGGGACACGTTCATTTGAGAACATGAACTTAGATTCTTTGGCACCTTTCTAGTTGGTGGCCGATGTTGAATCTTGCAAAAAAAAAAAAAAACATGAGATGGGATTTTTTTTGTTTTGGAAATTTCTTTTTTTAAGTCTATTTCCAATCTTTCTCCTTCTAAAAAAAAAAAAAAAAAAAAAATCTTCTCTTGTTCTTTGAATTCAGATCTGAGAAATCTCGATCTCCTCCCTTTTGGACTCAGTGCCCGCAGAAATGTTTGAGCACGTTTTCAGATTGGGAAAGGGACCGTTTGCTCTCTTTGACGAGTTCAAGTAAAAAAAAAAAATCTGATTTCAAACTTGTCAGATTTAAAAAAAAAAAAAAAAAAAAAAACTTCTCTCTTTTGGATCCAAATTTGAGAAATTTTGGTTTTCTTTTCCTTTCTGACTTAGGGCTCGCAGAAATTGTTTGAGCCCCTGTTCAGACGGGGAACGGACCATTCGCTCTCGCTGATGAATCCATAAAAAAAAAAATCTGATTTCAAACTTGTCAGATTAAAAAAAAAAAAAAAAAAAAATTTCTCTTTCTTTTGGATCCAAATTTTGAGAAATTTTGGTTTTCTTTTCCTTTCTGACTTAGGGCTCGCAGAAATTGTTTGAGCCCCTGTTCAGACGGGGAACGGACCATTCGCTCTCGCTGATGAATCCATCAAAAAAAAAAAAATCTGATTTCAAACTTGTCAGATTTTCAAAAAAAAATCTTCTCTCTTTCTTTTGGATCCAAATTTGAGAAATTTTGGTTTTCTTTTCCTTTCTGACTTAGGGCTCGCAGAAATTGTTTGAGCCCCTGTTCAGACTGGGAACGGACCATTCGCTCTCTCTGATGAATCCAAAAAAAAAAAAAAAAAACAGGGATGCATTTGAGAATTCGCTCTCTCTGATGAATCCATAAAAAAAAACAGGGATGCATTTGAGAACACGAAAGTTTTACCGATTGCGTTCTTTGATCGAAGTTGACCTAAGAAAAGCCTTGTCCAGAGTTTGGAGACAGCTAGGCTGTTCTAGGTAAGGGTCCTCCAAACGGGTTCATTAAGTAATCCTACCCTTACCTGGGGGCTGATCTATCAACATTGGTTTCATAAGAACGAATCGTGAGAACTCGATGTATTCTCAAACCCTAAAAAAAAAAAAAAAAAAAAAAAATTTCGTCGATTTTTGGTTCAAATTTGAGAAATCTTGATCTCTTCCTTTTCAGACTCTGTGCTCGCAGAAATGTTGAGCACGTGTTTGAATTGGAACATCATTTGCTCTCCTTGATGAATCCGATACTGACTTTCAAAAAAATCTCCAAAAAAAAAAAAAAAAAAAAACTTCTGTCACGTTTGGGTTCAAAGTCGAGAAATCTTGACCTCTTCCACCTCGGATTACTGTGCTCGCAGAAATGTTGAGCACGTGTTTGGGTTGGAACGTCATTTTTGCTCTCTTTGATGAATCTGATCCTGACTTTTCAAAAAAAAAAAAAAAACTTCCGTCATTGTTGGGTCCAGATTCGAGAAATTCTGGTTATTTCCCTTTCGGACTCTGTGCTCGCAGAAATGTTGAGCACGTTTTCGGATCGGAGTGCCATTTGCTCTCTTTTATGAACCCAACCTTGACCTTTCAAAAAATCCCATCTCGTGTCCATTTCAAGGATGCGATTTACAACATCTGTGCCTAGCGGTACTAGTACGCCCTCTTGGGTCTACTGTATTCGCGACCGACACATTTGTACTCCCAACCTTATATCGTTTTACCTCGAGTGAGCCTCGCTCCTCGGTAATCTGAATTAAGGTTTACAATTGCTTCTAGCAGTCACTGGAACGCTCACTCTGAGCCTTTCATACTCGCGTTTAGAACAATTGTATACTCTATGGCTTTTTGCCTTCTTCATCTTGCTTGGGCCGGGCCTTGTCCCCTCGAGCAAATTGAAAAGAAAAAACCATAGTAGTTTCTTTCCATTTATGATCACCACATTCTTGTGATTACTAATGGATCCGGTCTTGTTTCAGAAAGGTTTTTCAAAACTAACAATGGCAGCTTCGCTGACAATCACCTTCGATGAGAACAAGTACCAACTGATGCTTCAAGAGAAGCAAAACAAATGCGCTCCTAAGCGCCTCGCCAGCGGCCGAAGTGTCACTTCCTTCGGTAACACACAAGACACCGGGTCGACCTCCTCTCCCCGGTCCATCATCTTCGGGTCGCTGGGACCTTTCCCACTTCCCGCAGAAGAAACAACTCCTGCCAAGAAGCAGAGAACCGCCCCTGGGCACGTCACTACCGTGACACCAAGGGCAACCGCCAAGAAGACTGAAGCTCGCGACAGCTCCGCGAAACCTCAGCCTGCAAGAAACCAGGTCTACCTCAAGACTTGGTCTCCAAGACCTTCTCCAAAACAAAGAAGGTCTCAAAGATCTGCAAGGCCAGCATACCTGGCCCCGCTCAAGGAGAACCGGTTCTACCCTCTCTCGTACACGAAAGAGGAGAAACCAGCCCTCCACCAAACAAAATCTACCCAGCACGAGCCGGCTTATTCCTATAAGCCCAAGATCAAGTCGTGCATCATCAGGCCTCAGCAAGAACCTGTCAAGGCCTGTATTCCTGCAACTCGGCCCTTCATCTCAACAGGGGCCGAGCTCGCCAAATTTAAAGCTTCGCTGCGACAGGCTAAGGACCGCATCCAGATCCTGTCCTTGCCAAATTACAAAGAAGACAAGCTCGGCTGCTGCGCGCGAGGGACCACCTCCTTCGTGGCTAGAGCACAGCCCGAGCTAACTGAAGCTCAAATCGCTCGTCGTATGCGTCGCCGCGCGGCGTATCGGCAAAAGAGACTAGAGAAGCAAAGAGCTCAGCACTCCACGCTCCATGTCTCTCAAAAATGGGTCGAAAAAGAAGCGCCCAACCAAGTTGCTACTGTCCATATGGTTGGCAAAACCAGAAAGCGCCAGAAGTCAGCAACAAAAATCCATGTCAAGCGACCGGTGACTCGCAGCGTCTCCCGGGCGCGAAAACATAGAGAAGATTCTCCCACTCCTTCAAGTCAAGGACACCGGAGCAATCACTCTTCGAGCTCTTCATCCAAAAGAATGAGCTCCAGCTCAGTCACCAAGACGATATCTTCATTCGACTCTCGAAGGATGAACGTCTTAGTCACAAATGCTGAGCAGCCTCCGCCGCAAGATGACGTAGCAGCACGCATCCAGCAGCTGGAGCAAGGACAGCAGAGGATAGAAGCTCTCATAGAGAACTTACTTCTTACCCTCCAACGTCCACTGAATAATGAAAATGAAGCTCCTCCAAGTCACCATGAAGAGGAAGTAAATGAGTCACGCGCCCTTACCAAAAAGGACGTTGACGATATCCTCGCCAAAGCAAAGGAAGAGGATTCACTAAAGGAACACGGAATCAAGCCGCCATATCCCTTATGGATGGACTCGTACCGTTCCCTACCAAATTCAAACAGCCCACTCTCCAAACATATACGGGGAAGGGCTCGGCCAGACAACACGTCATCCATTTTAAGATCCTGACGGGAGCCATCGCGGATCAAGACGCCCTCAAGATCCGTCTCTTCGCAAGTACCCTAAAAGGTACGGCCTTTGATTGGTACTCCACTCTTCAGGAGGACTCTATCCAAAACTGGGCCATGATGGAGACACGCTTCCTAACTCACTTCAAAGGTGAGGATCATCCTGTGACTATGGCTCAACTCTGCAGCCTAAAACAGGGAGAGAATGAGTCGACATACGACTACATTCACAAATGGAAGGCAATGGCGTACAAATGTTCAGACGTACTGCCACAATCGTCGCTGGTCGACATCTGCCGTAACAACATGAGAGCAAGGATACGCTCCATGATTATCGGCAACAAATCAAAGAATCTGGGAGAACTCCTAGAAGCATCTATGGAGGCTGAAACGGTGATCAAAGACCTCAGCAGTCAGAAATCATCAAAGAAGGAGCCAACCGCCATTGCAACCTCGAAGCAAAAGAAAAAGGAGGTTCTCAATGTGCAAACCAAGTCAGCTCCGCAGCCACCAAAGAAAGCTGCTGAAACAAAGGTGCAGGTAAGAGACCTGAACTCTCTGATGCCTTCAAAGAACGAGTAGAAAAGAAATACCCGTTCGATGAAGATGTCGAAGAAATCTTCGAGGCTCTCTTGGCAAACGGGAAGCTCACCCTGCCTGAACCCAAAAGACCAGGAGATGTTGGCAAAACCAACGATCCCCGGTACTGTCCATACCACCAGATGATCTCGCATCCTCTCAACCAATGCTTCGTTGTGAGAGAAAAGATCAACGAGATGTGGAAAAACGGAGTCATCACCTTTGACAAAAACTATGGGTCTGCCTCCGTCAACATGGTGTCATTTGGACAAACACAAAAGTCACCAAAGAAGAAGGTCACTACTTCCTTCAAGGTGATAAAAATGGCTCAAACATCCCAAGAGCTAGTCCCGTACCCAACACCAGATGGACAGCCCATATGGGTACATCCCGACCTCCTGGAAGATGAAAACTGGGAGATCGTCAAAACAAAGCCGACCGCTCAACAGCGAAGGCAAGCCAGGAGACAACTCCGCAAGCTTAAACAGCAGGAGAAAGCTCAACCAAAACAAGAAGTTCCTGAAAAGACAGAAACTTCCCCTACCCCTTCACTGGGGGCAGCAGAAAAGTCTCCTTCCGAGACTTCGAGGCCGGCAAGGAAATTCACCCTTGGTGATTTCATGCCATCACTACTAAAGACTGAAGACATGCAGGGGGCATCATACTCTTGCAATTCAGTAGTTGGATTCCCCATGGATGGGTACGAGTCCAGTGACACCGCCAGTGACACCGATGAATGGGAGGAATCCCTCCAAACAGGAGAATACCTCTCCGACGAGGAATGGATCCCCGAATCCCACCTCATGCCGGTGATCTGGTATAACCCTTTTACAACCACAGGGATCTTGGTCTGATGATGAAGGAGACCAAGAGGTTGTTCAGGAAAATGCTGTTGACACAGCACCTGCCAATGCTCCGGTAGAACCCGATCAGGAGGAACTACAAGGAGTAGATGAAGAAGAAGATCTGGCCCCTATGCCTGATCTCGAAGAATATGCAAGGATCTTGCAGCGTCTTGCCATAGAGCAAGGACAAAATCACAACAATCAGCTTCATCGCAACCCAGAACCGGTGGTCCCGGAAAATCTACAGGAGTCCCCTCCAGTAACTCCTGAAAATGAAGAAAACTGCTGGGTGGATGATCCCCTTACATCAGAGGACGAATCTGACTCCCAACAATCCGTTACGGAGATGTTTCCTATTGCTTGCAATGCGATAGTTCGAGACGACAGCGCCTCTGGAGCTTCTGAAACTGTCACATCAGAGTACAGACCTCTTCTGGCTGACTACCTTGAAGACGTCTCTACCAATGAAATTGTAAACAAAGAAGACAAATTGCTGGACGCTGTTCAGGACTTGTTCCCGGAAAATGCTCCATGCAATGCAGTCACTGAGGATGGTAATGTTGACACAGAAGCATCTTCAGCAAATGAAAAGGATCAGCCCCTTGATCCCGAGGGTGGACTTCCGAATGAAGAACCGTCTCCAGAAGCTCTCGAAGTTGGTAAAGGTACCCGCTCTGGCCGGGATTACCACAAAAACTACAATCTAACTTCTTCTTCTTATGTAAATCCTTCGGGACAGAATGTAAGCGCCCCGAGTGGCAACATTAATGAAAATGCAGGCCCTAAGGAGGCTTTCAAGTATGACTTGATTGAGCACTTTAGACACATACCTGCACGTCTGCACATCCTAGACTTATTACGAATGTCTCCCCAAACTCGTGATAGTCTCATTTCAGAACTGCAAAGACTGAATGTGGATGTCGACAAGCATGCCCCACAAGTCCTACAAATTGAAATGGACTATAGGGTTAAGAAATCAAATACCTCCCTCAAAAGGAGAAAAGAAGAAGACTGAGGGATCTTGCAATGATTGCCTCTCAGTTCAAAAAGCAGCAAGTGCAACTATCGCCTTCACTAAGGAAGACCTCCTACTAGGTGAAACAAAGCACAACCGGCCCTTATACTTTACAGGGTACATCAAAGAGATGCCGATACACAGAGTACAGATTGATCCGGGTTCTGCCCTCAACCTCATCTCTACTTCGGCACTCGAAGAGCTGGGCATCCCGCCTAGCAAACTGAGTCACACATCCGTGTCTATCTTTGGATACGATGGAAGCACTCAGAGGCCTATCGGCAAGATTAGGTTCAAGTTGCAAATCGGTGATCTTATCTCTGAAGTCACTGTGTATGCAATAAAGACCCCCTCATGCTACAACATCCTTCTCGGACGCCCCTGGATACACGAGAGTGGTGTTGTTCCTTCAACTCTTCATCAGTGCATCAAGTTTGTTGGCGACGACGGCTTGGTACATCGCGTATTTGCGGACAAAAAACCTTTCAAAGGCAAAGAAGTCCATTTCGCAGACTCGCAGATGTACAAAGATGAAAACGAAGAAAAGGAGAAAGAAATAGCATCCTTTGCCGAAAGTCTCCAGAAAGATAAAGGCAAGGCTCCTCGGCAATCACCGGAAGAAAATCAACCATCCGGCAAAACCGAGGAGATCAACCAATCTCCTTTTGTTGTCTCCCTCAAGTCTTCAAAGCCGCTGGTGATCACTACCAAGGCGAAGAAGACCAAACAAAAGCCTGGGGGCAAGTTCGTCATCTCCTTTGTGTCTATTATGCAAGACACAGATTCGGATTCAGAGACAGAAGACGACACTTCGTCAAGCCAAGCTGATACTCAGCAAGCTCAACCTGCTCTCACTCCATTGGAGGCACCTGCTGGCATAGGCGATCCAGCATCAGCTTCCTTCGTTGTTCCGACAACCTCACCAAAAGAAAAGCCGATCCTTTTTCCACAGGTCGGCGGCTTCTTCATCAAACTCTTCGCTTGAGCCTTTCCAAAACGAAGGTATGCCACAACTATCCTTGTATAGTCCAATGGCGCAAGCTATCATGAAGAAAATGGGCTATGACGCTCAAAATCCAATCGGCTTGGGAGGTGGCCACGGTATTCTCGTACCATTGGAGCCCACCCTGACAAAAGGCCAGCAGGAGGATTGGAAACTCTATCGTCATATAGAAAAGTCTTCATACGGACTGGGCTACGACCCGGATGCTCCCATGAGACAGTTGACCCAAAGGCTACAAAGTCGTCTGGCCGACGAAGCCTCAACATCTCGTGTCTGTGAAGATATCGATCTCCCTGGATATCTCTTTGAAGAGTTACCCGTCAAGGATCCAGGAAGCTCCTCCAATTGGTACGATTTCTCTGATGATGAAGAGAAATTGTCCGATGATACAGATGCACAGTCTTCTGGTCCAGAAGAACCATCATCTCCAAAAGAAGTGCCATACTTCGATCCAGTTTCAACAGGTGATTGGGACCATCTCATAGCAAGTCTTGAGAAGAGTGCCGATCAAGAAGACCCATGGTCAGAAGCACAGCCTTGGTCTGAGAAAACCTTTGAAACTCCGGAAGGTCTTGTTGAGTTGGGAGCCTCTGAAAATATTGAGGAGGAACCGCCTTCAAGTCTTCCAACAGAAGATTCTGTTCAAAAGATAGACTTGGAACGCCAGATAGCCCACGTCCTGTATTCATAAGCAAGAATATAAAGGATGATGAGTTATCCCGAGTATATCGCTTTTCTTCGTGAGTTTGTTGATTGTTTTGCATGTCTACGCTTGAGTATCTGTTTTAGACCCCAAAATAGCAGTTCACAAATCCTCAATCTACAAGAAAATCAAGCCTGTCAAACAAGGCCAAAGAAGATTTCGTCCTGACATAATGGACAAAATTGAACAAGAAGTTCAGAAACTCAAAAACGTTGGCTTCATCCGCGAGGAACAGCATCCTGAATGGTTGGCCAACATCGTCCCAGTGACA
>QPKB01000010.1:12643936-12725955 GCA_003546025.1 Camphora micrantha
TTACATTCTGTCCCGAAGGATTTACATAAGAAGAAGAAGTTAGATTGTAGTTTTTGTGGTAATCCCGGCCAGAGCGGGTACCTTTACCAACTTCGAGAGCTTCTGGAGACGATTCTTCATTCGGAAGTCCACCCTCAGGATTGAGGGCTGATCCTTTTCATTTGCTGAAGATGCTTCCGTGTCAATATTACCATCCTCAGTGACTGCATTGCATGGAGCCTTTTCCGGGAACAAGTCCTGAACAGCGTCCAGCAATTTATCTTCTTTGTTTACAATTTCATCGGTCCAGACATCACCCATGAGGTTGGGCATCTGGGACCAGTTGACTGGGTAGACTTCATCGGTAGAGACGTCTTCAAGGTGGTCAGCCAGAAGAGGTCTGTACTCTGATGTGACAGTTTCAGAAGCTCTAGAGGCGCTGTCGTCTCGAACTATCGCATTGCAAGCAATAGGAAACGTGTCCGGAACGGATTGTTGAGAGTCAGATTCGTCCTCTGATGTAAGGGGATCATCCACCCAGCAGTTTTCTTCATTTTCAGGAGTTACTGGAGGGGACTCCTGTAGATTTTCCGGGACCACCGGTTCTGGATTACGATGAAGCTGATTGATGTGATCTTGTCCTTGCTCTATGGCAAGACGCTGCAAGATCCTCGCATATTCTTCGAGATCAGGCATAGGGGCCAGATCTTCTTCTTCATCTACTCCTTGTAGTTCCTCCTGATCGGGTTCTATCGGAGCATTGGCAGGTGCTGTGTCAACAGCATTTTCCTGAACAACCTCTTGGTCTCCTTCATCATCAGACCAAGATCCCTGTGGTTGTAAAGGGTTATACCAGATCACCGGCATGAGATGGGATTCAGGGATCCATTCCTCGTCGGAGAGGTATTCTCCTGTTTCAAGGGATTCCTCCCATTCATCGGTGTCACTGGCGGTGTCACTGGACTCGTACCCATCCATGGGGAATCCAACTACTGAATTGCAAGAGTATGATGCCCCCTGCATGTCTTCAGTCTTTAGTAGTGATGGCATGAAATCACCAAGGGTGAATTTCCTTGCCGGCCTCGAAGTCTCGGAAGGAGACTTTTCTGCTGCCCCCAGTGAAGGGGTAGGGGAAGTTTCTGTCTTTTCAGGAACTTCTTGTTTTGGTTGAGCTTTCTCCTGCTGTTTAAGCTTGCGGAGTTGTCTCCTGGCTTGCCTTCGCTGTCGAGCGGTTGGCTTTGTTTTCACGATCTCCCAGTTTTCATCTTCCAGGAGATCGGGATGTACCCATATGGGCTGTCCATCTGGTGTTGGGAACGGGACTAGCTCTTGGGATGTTTGAGCCATTTTTATCACCTTGAAGGAAGTAGTGACCTTCTTCTTTGGTGACTTTTGTGTCTGTCCATACGACACCATGTTGACGGAGGCAGACCCATAGTTTTTGTCAAAGGTGATGACTCCGTTTTTCCACATCTCGTTGATCTTTTCTCTCACAACGAAGCATTGGTTGAGAGGATGCGAGATCATCTGGTGGTATGGACAGTACCGGGGATCGTTGGTTTTGCCAACATCTCCTGGTCTTTTGGGTTCAGGCAGGGTGAGCTTCCCGTTTGCCAAGAGAGCCTCGAAGATTTCTTCGACATCTTCATCGAACGGGTATTTCTTTTCTACTCGTTCTTTGAAGGCATCAGAGAGTTCAGGTCTCTTACCTGCACCTTTGTTTTCAGCTTTCTTTGGTGGCTGCGGAGCTGACTTGGTTTGCACATTGAGAACCTCCTTTTTCTTTTGCTTCGAGGTTGCAACGGCGGTCGGCTCCTTCTTTGATGATTTCTGACTGCTGAGGTCTTTGATCACCGTCTCAGCCTCCATAGATGCTTCTAGGAGTTCTCCCAGATTCTTTGACTTGTTGCCGATAATCATGGAGCGTATTTTTGCTCTCATGTTGTTACGGCAGATGTCGACCAACGACGCTTGTGGCAGTACGTCTGAACATTTGTACGCCATTGCCTTCCACTTGTGAATGTAGTCGTATGTCGACTCATTCTCTCCCTGTTTTAGGCTGCAGAGTTGAGCCATAGTCACAGGATGATCCTCACCTTTGAAGTGAGTTAGGAAGCGTGTCTCCATCATGGCCCAGTTTTGGATAGAGTCCTCCTGAAGAGTGGAGTACCAATCAAAGGCCGTACCTTTTAGGGTACTTGCGAAGAGACGGATCTTGAGGGCGTCTTGATCCGCGATGGCTCCTGTCAGGATCTTGAAATGGATGACATGTTGTCTGGCCGAGCCCTTCCCCGTATATGTTTGGAGAGTGGGCTGTTTGAATTTGGTAGGAAACGGTACCGAGTCCATCCATAAGGGATATGGTGGCTTGATTCCATGTTCCTTTAGTGAATCCTCTTCCTTTGCTTTGGCGAGGATATCGTCAACGTCCTTCTTGGTAAGGGTGCGTGACTCATTTACCTCCTCTTCGTGGTGACTTGGAGGAGCTTCATTATTCGGTGGACGTTGGAGGGTAAGAAGTAAGTTCTCCATGAGAGCTTCTATCCTCTGCTGTCCTTGCTCCAGCTGCTGGATGCGTGCGGCTACGTCATCTTGCGGCGGAGGTTGCTCAGCATTTGTGACTAAGACGTTCATCTTTCGAGAGTCGAATGAGGATATCGTCTTGGTGACTGAGCTGGAGCTCATTCTTTTGGATGAAGAGCTCGAAGAGTGATTGCTCCGGTGTCCTTGACTTGAAGGAGTGGGAGAATCTTCTCTACGTCTTCGCGCCCGGGAGACGCTGCGAGTCACCGGTCGCTTGACATGGATTTTTGTTGCTGACTTCTGGCGTCTTTTGGTTTTGCCAACCATATGGACAGTAGCAACTTGGTTGGGTGCTTCTTTTTCGACCCATTTTTGAGAGACCTGGAGCGTGGAGTGCTGCGCTCTTTGCTTCTCTAGTCTCTTTTGCCGATATGCCGCGCGGCGACGCATACGACGAGCGATTTGAGCTTCAGTTAGCTCGGGCTGTGCTCTAGCCACGAAGGAGGTGGTCCCTCGTGCGCAGCAGCCGAGCTTGTCTTCTTTGTAATTTGGTAAGGACAGGATCTGGATGCGGTCCTTAGCCTGTCGCAGCGAAGCTTTAAATTCGGCGAGCTCGGCCCCTGTTGAGATGAAGGGCCGAGTTGCTGGAATACAGGCCTTGACAGGTTCTCGCTGTGGCCTGATGATGCACGACTTGATCTTGGGCTTATAGGAATAAGCCGGCTCGTGCTGGGTAGATTTTGTTTGGTGGAGGGCTGGTTTCTCCTCTTTCGTGTACGAGAGAGGGTAGAACCGGTTCTCCTTGAGCGGGGCCAGGTATGCTGGCCTTGCAGATCTTTGGGACCTTCTTTGTTTTGGAGAAGGTCTTGGAGACCAAGTCTTGAGGTAGACCTGGTTTCTTGCAGGCTGAGGTTTCACGAGGTTGTCGCGAGCTTCAGTCTTCTTGGCGGTTGCCCTTGGTGTCACGGCAGTGACGGGCCCAGGGGCGGTTCTCTGCTTCTTGGCAGGAGTTGTTTCTTCTGTGGGAAGTGGGAAAGGTCCCAGCGACCCGAAGATGATGGACCGGGGAGAGGAGGTCGACCCGGTGTCTTGTGCGTTGCCGAAGGAAGTGACACTTCGGCCGCTGGCAAGGCGCTTAGAAGCGCATTTGTTTTGCTTCTCTTGAAGCATCAGCTGGTACTTGTTCTCATCGAAGGTGATTGTCAGCGAAGCTGCCATTGTTAGTTTTTGAAAAACCTTTCTGAAACAAGACCGGATCCATTAGTAATCACAAGAATGTGGTGATCATAAATGGAAATAAACTATGGTTTTTTCTTTTCAATTTGCTCGAGGGGACAAGGCCCGGCCCAAGCAAGATGAAGAAGGCAAAAAGCCATAGAGTATACAATTGTTCTAAACGCAAGTATGAAAGACTCAGAGTGAGCGTTCCAGTGACTGCTAGAAGCAATTGTGAACCTTAATTCAGATTACCGAGGAGCGAAGCTCACTCGAGGTAAAATGATATAAGGTTGGGAGTACAAATGTGTCGGTCGCGAATACAGTAGACCCAAGAGGGCGTACTAGCACCGCTAGGCACAGATGTTGTAAATCGCATCCTTGAAATGGACACGAGATGGGATTTTTGAAAGGTCAAGGTTGGGTTCATAAAGGAGAGCAAATGGCACTCCGATCCGAAAACGTGCTCAACATTTCTGCGAGCACAGAGTCCGAAAGGGAAATAACCAGAATTTCTCGAATCTGGACCCAACAATGACGGAAGTTTTTTTTTTTTTTTTTTGAAAAGTCAGGATCAGATTCATCAAAGAGAGCAAATGACGTTCCAACCCAAACACGTGCTCAACATTTCTGCGAGCACAGAGTCTGGAAAGGAAGAGATCAAATTTTCTCGACTTTGAATCCAAACGTGACGGAAGTGTTTTTTTTTTTTTTTTTTTTTTTGAAGATTTTTTTTTTATTGAAGATTTTTGGAGAGCAAATGATGTTCCAATCCAAACACGTGCTCAACATTTCTGCGAGCACAGAGTCTGGAAAGGAAGAGATCAAGATTTCTCAAATTTGAACCAAAAATCTATGAAAATTTTTTTTAGGGTTTGAGAATACATCGAGTTCTCACGATTCGTTTTTATGAAACCAATATTGATAGATCAGCCCCCAGGTAAGGGTAGGATTACTTAATGAACCCGTTTGGAGGACCCTTACCTAGAACAGCCTAGCTGTCTCCACACTCTGGACAAGGCTTTTCTTAGATCAACGTCGATTAAAGAACGCAATCGATAAAACTTTCGTGTTCTCAAGTGATTCCCCGTTGTTTTTTTTTTTTTTTTTTTTTTTGGTGGATTCATCAAAGAGAGCGAATGGTCCGTTCCCCGTCTGAACAGGGGCTCAAACAATTTCTGCGAGCCCTAAGTCAGAAAGGAAAAGAAAACCAAAATTTCTCAAATTTGGATCCAAAAGAAAGAAGATTTTTTTTTTGAAAATCTGACAAGTTTGAAATCAGATTTTTTTTTTTGGTGGACTCATCAAAGAGAGCGAATGGTCCGTTCCCCGTCTGAACAGGGGCTCAAACAATTTCTGCGAGCCCTAAGTCAGAAAGGAAAAGAAAACCAAAATTTCTCAAATTTGGGTCCAAAAGAAAGAAGATTTTTTTTTGAAAATCTGACAAGTTTGAAATCAGATTTTTTTTTGGTGGACTCATCAAAGAGAGCGAATGGTCCGTTCCCCGTCTGAACAGGGGCTCAAACAATTTCTGCGAGCCCTAAGTCAGAAAGGAAAAGAAAACCAAAATTTCTCAAATTTGGATCCAAAAGAAAGAAGATTTTTTTTTTGAAAATCTGACAAGTTTGAAATCAGATTTTTTTTTTTTTTTTTTTTGGTGGACTCATCAAAGAGAGCGAATGGTCCGTTCCCCGTCTGAACAGGGGCTCAAACAATTTCTGCGAGCCCTAAGTCAGAAAGGAAAAGAAAACCAAAATTTCTCAAATTTGGGTCCAAAAGAAAGAAGTTTTTTTTTTTTTTTTTTAAAATCTGAAAAGTTTGAAATCAGATTTTTTTTTCGAACTCATCAAAGAGAGCAAACGGTCCCTTTCCCAATCTGAAAGCGTGCTCAAACATTTCTGCGGGCACTGAGTCCAAAAGGAGGAGATCGAGATTTCTCAGATCTGAATTCAAAGAACAAGAGAAGATTATTTTTTTTTCGAGAAGGAGAAAGATTGGAAATAGACTTAAAGAAAGAAATTTCCAAAACAAAAAAAAAATCCCATCTCATGTTTTTTTTTTTTATGCAAGATTCAACATTGGCAACCAACTAGAAAGGTGCCAAAGAATCTAAGTTCATGTTCTCAAATGAACGTGTCCCACCGGGTGTGCCAGCTTGATGGACCCGATTCCTTCCCTCTCTCCCGCTGCCTCCGCCCCGGGTCTTTCGGGGTGCGGCGGAGGGGAGGAGAAGAAAAAGGTAAAGGGTTTCAACATCTTTTTTTTTTTTGTACGGGTATGCCAATTTCACTTTTCTACTTGGAATTTAGAAACGGTGATCAGAAGATCCACCTTCACAAGTAGAAAGGGGAAATGAAACTTTTTCTAGTTTTCCATTGCACACATATTTTAAGAAAAGAGACAGGGTTTTTTTTTTAATGCCGTGAAAGGCGATTTCATTTGTTGCCGTGAAAGGCGATTTTGCCGTAAAAGGCGATTTACAAGTCTCATCCATTATGAAAGACAAGAATTGTGATTTTTGTCTCTAAAAGAAAATAAAGTACAATAGAAATCAAGAAAAGGAATCTGACTTCTCATTCGATTGTGGGGACACGTTCAGATCGACGGTCGCGAGTCATGTATGGGCTCCTCCATCGTCCATGCAGATGAGAACACGATGCTTGGATTCTTGGCTCGGCTTTCTAACCTCAGATTTTTAAAGGACAAAGACCAAGAGAAGGTCTTATATCCGATAAAAAGCTAAGTAAACGGGCTGAAAAGCCACGTTTTAGCCATGTTGGTAGAAGAAGGGAGGTCCTTGGGGGGGTGGCCCCCAAGGGTGCTTCAATCACCTTGTAGTTGCTCTTGCAGCAGAGTTTCTTTTCTTCAAATTGGCAGAGGTTCTTCTGATTTCTCTGGATTTTCCGGGATTTTCCGAGCAATTTTTTCTCTCTGGCCTTCTCCTTGGAAAAGCCCTCCTATTTATAGGCTTTTGGTGGCCATTAGGAGGGTTTATGAGCATTTAATACATTAATGCTCATAATGGGAGGAGTTACAAGTTTTAAATGATTTGTTTTGTAACTCCTTTTTCCTTGAATTTGATTGGTCGATGGAGATTAATGAGCCTTTGATTGCATTTAATCTCCATCATGGGAGGAGTTTCGTGGCTTTAATGCCATAAATCATTGGATTTGTAACTCCCATTTGCTTGCTTTTGATTGGGCCGTTCAAAATAATGAGTTAATGACCGCATTAACTTGTCATAAAATGGGTCATTTATTCTCATTAATTGGCCGCCAAGTCGCTTGAAGAGTCGCGGGCCGCGCAGTGTCTTTTGGAATTCTTCTCGCGATGATCGCCGATGGATCCACACATTGTTTGATGTCGGATGGCGATGAAATTTCAGACATTGATTGATCTCAATGTGCCGGCAACATCCGTCCTGTCGATTTCACGATCGGGCGGGCAGAAAGTGTACTTTCTTTGACGATTTCGAGGCGTCGAATGATCATCCAATGATTTCGGCGGTGAATCCGTGATTTTAATAAAGATTGACGGATTTCATGCACGAAAAAATCAGATTTTGGAAAAATCACAGGGGCCAATCAACTCGGATCGCGAAACGGACCCGAAAAAGTGGGTTTTCCGGCGACTTTTGGGTCGCCGGAAATTCCATGGTCGCCGGCGACCATGGGGCTGGCGACCATGGGCCATGGTCGCCGGCGACCATGGGGCCGGCGACCATGGGCCTTGGGCCCATTTTTTGGCCGCCTTCCGGTCGCCGTATCTTCGCCGTTTTTCGCTCTTTTTTGATGCTTTTTCTTCCTGTATTTTTCTTGACATTTCCCCTCATTTATTGGCCTGTTTTCCTTGGAGAAATCCCGTCGAGAAGCCACGGAAATCGGAGCACAAAGTTTCCTATTTTTCTGGAAAGCCGAAGACTTTGTTGTGCGGTTTTGCCGATTTTTTGTCAAGCATTGAAACTAGGCCAAACGATGTCGGAATGACCTGAAATTCGACGTGGAGCTTCTTGAGCATTAGATAAGACCAACCATAGGCTTTGGTTTGAGTTTTGAAGCCTTTTGGGCCCCGCAAACGCTTGCCTTGATTTCGCCATGAGAGAAATGCCGAGCTTTGACTTGTGGTCAACCGATGTCCGATTGACCTGAAATTTGACAGGGAGCCTCCTGAGTAGTAAGTAGGACCAACCATGGGCTTTAGTTTGGGTTTTTGAAGCCTTTTGGGGTCCCGCAAACGCTCGCCTTGATTTCATCTCGAGGAAAGTGCCGAGCTTCGAAACTAGGTCAAACGATGTCCGTTTGACCTAAAATTTGACAGGGGACCTATTGGAGTCATTTTGAGATGATCCATTAGCTCCAATTTGAATGCAATGATTCCGGGGTGCTCCGCTGCCGGTAGGTCTGTTTTTGCTTCCTGAGAGTTGATGAAGGGTCAAACGTCGTCCGTTTGACTTGAAATTTGGCAGGGGCCTTTTGGAGGTATTTTGAGACCATCCGTAGGCTCTGATCGAAGTTTTGAAGTCTTCGACATTGTCGCTGCCGGGAGCTCTTGTCTGCCTGTCGGAGGAGTGAAGTTAGGCCAAATGATGTCGAAATGGCCCGAAACTTCATGTGTACCCCTCTTTTGGCTGCTTTGAAGGATCTTGCAGTTTTTGTTTGATTCTGACAAGATCTGGTGCTTGAAGTGGCGCCTTCCTATTTATGGCAGGATGTGGCTCCATGTAGCTTTTGGTGTTGAAGGGACATAGTGACATTTTTGGTGTCAACAGAAAGCAAGAACCAACTCATGCTTCAATAGAAGCAAAACATGCACACTCACAAGCGCCCTGCTAGCTGCCAAAGTGTCGTCTCTCTCTGAACACCGGGTCGACCTCGACTCCCCAGACCATCGTCTTCCGGACATTAGGACCATTCCCACTTCCCGTAGAAGAAACTTCACCTGCTAAAAAGCAGAAAAACGCCTCTCTATGTGTCACTGCCATGACACCAAAGGCGAGCTTCAAGAAACTCGAAGCCTGTGGCACTCCCACGAAGCCTCAACCTACAAGCAGCCAGGTTTATCCAAAGACTTGGTCCCCAAAACCTTTGGCAAAATGAAGAAGGTCCCAAGCATCCAGAAGGCCAGCGTACCTGGCCCCACTCAAGGAGAACTAGTTCTACCCTTTTGCCTACATGAAATAAGAGAGACCCGCCTCTCACCTGACAAAAAAGTCAAACCAGCACGAGCCGGCATGTTCCTACAAGCACAAAATCAAATCGTGCAACACAAGGCCTCTGCAGAATCTGCCAAGGCCTACACTCCTTCGATTCGACCCTTATCCCTACAAGGGCCGAACTCAAAAGATTCAAAGCTTCGCTACAACAGTCAAAGGACTGTGTCCGGATCCTGTCCATGCCTAGCTTCAAAGAAGATAGGCTCGGCTGTTGCGCTCGAGAGAGCACATCCTTCATTGCTAAAGCCCAGCAAGAGCTGACCGAAGGTCAAATTGCCTGTCATATATGCCACCGCACGTCATATCGACAAAAGAGACTAGAGAAGCAAAGGATCCAGCATCCTACACTTCAGGTCTCTAAAAAATGGGTCGAAAAAGAAAGACCCGACCAAGTTGCTACTGTCCATATGGTTGGAAAAACCAAAAGACGTTAGAAGTTAGCAACCAAACTTCATGTCCTCCGTCGGTGACTCGTACGTCTCCCGAACATGAAGGCATCCGGAAGAATCACTTCCTCCTTTAAGCCAAAGACAGCAGAGTAATCCTTCCTTGATCTCTTCATCCAAAAGAATGAGCCCTAGCTCGTCACCAGGACCATTTCTTTGTTCAAATCCAGAGGGATGAACATCATGGCTACAAATTCTGAGCCACCTCGGAATCCACCTTAAGATGACACGATCGCATGCATCCAACAATTGGAGCAAGGTCAGCAGATTATTGAGACTCTGATGGAGAACCTTCTTCTCACCTATCAGAGTTAAGAAAATAATAAACCTCTCCCGAATCATCAAGATAATGAGGTAAATGCAGAAGAAAATGAGTCACGACGTGGACGACATCCTCGCCAAAGCAAGAGAAGAGGATACACTCAAGGGACATGGGATCAAGCCACCATATTCCTTATGGATGGACTCAGTCCCATTCGCTACAAAGTTCAAACATCCTACTCTCCAAACATATACGGGGAAAGGATCAGTCAGACAGCGTGTCATCCACTTCAAAATCTTAAAGGGACCTATCACAGATGAAAATGCCCTCAATATCCGTCTCTTTGCAAGTACCCTAAAAGGTATGGCCTTTGAATGATACTCCACTCTGTCAGAGGACTCCATCCAAAATTGGGCCATTCTAGAGACACACTTCCAGACTCACTTCAAAGGTGAGGACCATCCCGCTACTATGGCTCAGCTCTACAGCCTAAAACAGGGGGAGAATGAGTCAACTTACGACTTCATTCACAGGTGGAAAGCTATGGCATACAAATGCTCGGCTGTGCTGCCACAAGCGTCGCTAGTCGACATCAACAGTAATAACATGAGAGCGAGAATCAGCTCCATGATCATCGGCAACAAATCAAAAAGCCTGGGAGAACTCCTAGAAGCTTCCATGGAGGCTGAAACGGTGATAAAAGACCTCAACAGTCAGAAGTCATCAAGAAAGGAACCGACCACCATTGCAACATCAAAACCAAAGAAAAAAGTCATCCTCAATGTGCAAACCAAATCAGCTCCTCAGCCATCAAAGAAAGCTGAAAGCAAAGCTGCAGGTAAGAAATCTGAACTATCTGATGCCTTTAGAGAGTGAGTAGAAAAGAAATACATGTTCGATGAAGTTGTGGATGAAATCTTCGGGGCTCTCGTGGCAAATGGCAAACTCACCTTGCTTGACCCCAAAAGGCAGGGAGTTATTAGGAAAACCAACGATCCTCGGCATTGTCCATACCACCAAATGATCTCGTATTCTTTCAATCAATGCTTCGTTGTGAGAGAAAAGATAAACGAGATGTGGAAAAATGGAGTCATCACCTTTGACAAAGACTACGAGTCTGCCTTCGTTAATATGGTGTCATATGGACTAACATTCAAATCATTGAAGAAGAAGATCAGTACTTCCTTCAAGGTGGTAAAAGGAACTCAAGCGTCACAATAGTTGGTTCCTTACCCAATGCTAGACGGACAACCCATGTGGGTGCATCCCGATCTCCTAGAAGATGAAAACTGGGAGGTTGTCAAAACAAAGCCGACAACCCAACAGCAAAGGCAAGCTAAGAGAAATCTCTGTAGGCTCAAACAGTAGGAGAAAGCTCAACCAAAATAAGAAGTCCATGAAAAGGCAGAGACTTCCTCTACAGCTTCACTGGGGGCAACAGAAAAGTCCCTTCCCAAGACTTCAAAGGCGGTAAGAAAATTCACTCTCAGTGATTTCATGCCACCTCATCTTAGAAATGAAACCACACAGGGGGCATCATACTCTTGCAATTCGGTAGTTGGATTCTCCATGAATGGATGCAAGTCCAGTGATATCGACAAGTGCGAGGATTCCCTTGAAACAGGAGAATACCTCTCCGATGAAGAATGGATTCCTAAAACTCACCTTATGCCAGTCCTGGTATAACCCCTTGCGGCCACAAGGATCTTGGTTTGATGATGAAGAAGACCAAGAGGTTGTCCAAGAAAATATTGTTGACTCAGCACCTGCTAGTGCTCTAGTGGAACCTGACCATGTTGAACCACAAGGAGCAGACGAAGAAGAAGATTTGGCTTCCATGCCTGATCTTAAAGAATATGCGAGGATCTTGCAGCAATTTGCCACAAAACAAGAGCAAGATCACATCAATGAGCTTCTTCGGAATCATAATCCAGAACCGGAAGTCCCTAAAGACCACCAGGTACCTCTTCCCTTAACTTCTGAAAATGTTGAAAATAGCTGGATAGATGATCCTCTTACATCCAAGGATGAGTCCGACTCCTAACAGTCCATTCTAGGGATGTCTCCCATCGGAGCGACCTGCAATGTGATAGTTCGGGATGATGGTTCCTCTGATGCCTCATTCGTTGATGCCGCTTACTCTCAGACCACATCTGGTAGTATATCTTCTGGAACTACTTCTTCTCAAGTGACTTCCACCGAGATATCACCCTCTCAGGCTTCGTCTCTTGAAACTGTGACAACAGAACTCACACCCTTCTCGACTTATCATGATGTCTGGACCGATGAATTGTTCAATAAAGAAGAAAAGTTGTTGGACGCTGTTCAGGACATGTTCCCGGAAAATGCTCCGTGCAATGCAATCATCGAGGATGGCAACTCTGCTGCAAACACATCCCCACTAAATGAGAAGGATCAACCCCTTGATCTCGATGATGATCTTCCAAACGAAGACCCTTTTCAACCAATCGTCTTCTACTTATGTAAATCCTACTCTCGAAGTTGGTAGAGGTAACTGCTCTGGCCGGGACTACTAAAAAAATTACAACCAATCGTCTTCTACTGATGTAAATCCTTTGGGAAAAGATGTTGTAAATGCCCCAAGTGACAACAATGTAGGCCCCAAGGAGGCTTTCAAGTATGACTTGATTGAGCACTTCAAACACATACCTGCACGGCCGCACATCCTAGATTTATTACGAATGTCTGCACACACTCGTGATAATCTCATTTCATAATTACAAATGCTGAATGTGGATATCGACAAAATGCCCCACAGGTATTACAAAATGAAATGGACTATAGTTTCAAAAAATAAGAAACCTCTTCAGAGGGAGAAAAGAAGAGAACTGAGGAATCTTGCACTGAATGCTTCTCGGTTCAAAAAGAAGCAAAAGCAACCATTGTCCACCTCGGCTCTTGAAGAGTTGGGTATCCCACCTAGCAAGCTAAGCCACACATCATATCTACGTTTGGATACAATAGGAGCGCTTAAAGGCCTATCAGCAAAATCAGGTTCAAGTTACAAATCGGTGACCTTATCTTTGAAGTTAAAAACCCCTTCATGCTACAACATCCTTCTCGGACGCCCTTGGATACACGAGAATGGTGTTATCCCTTCAACTCTACATCAATGTATCAACCTCATTGGCAACGATAGCATGATGCATCGGGTGTTTGCAGACAGAAAACCCTTCAAAGGTAAAGAAGTCCATTATGCAGACTCCCAAATGTACGAGGGCGAAAAAGAAGAAGAGGAAGAAGAAATAGCACCATTTGCCAAAAATCTCCAGAAAGATAAAAGCAAGGCTCCTCAGCAGTCACCGGAAGAAAACAAACCCTCCGACAAATCCGAAGAGAGCAGCCAACCTCCCTTCATCATCTCCCTCAAATCTTCAAAGCCTTTGGTCGTCACAACCAAAGCAAAGAAGACAAAACAAAAGTCTGGGGGCAAGCTTGTTGTCTCTTTCGTGTCTACCATGTAAGACATGGATTCAGAGTCAGAGCCAGAAGATGACACATCGTCAAGCCAAGATGATACTCAGTAAGTTCATCCTGCTCTACCTCCAATGGAGACACCTACTGACGTAGAAGATCTTACGTCTGCTTCCTTCATTGTTCCGACAACTTCAGCAGAAGGAAAACCAATCTTCTTCCACAGATCAGAAGCCCCTTCATCAAATTCCTCGCTTGAACCTTTCTAAATTGAAGGTATGCCTCAACTATCCCTATATAGTCCTATGGGACAAGCTATTATGAAGAAAATGGGCTATGACACTCAAAATCTAGTCGGTCTGGGACAAGGTCGTGGTATTCTCACGCCGGTGGGGCCCACCTTGACCAAAAGCCAGCTGGAAGATTGGAGACTCCACGGTCATGTAGAAAAGTCTTAACATGGGTTAGGGTATGATCACAACACCACACTGAGACAGTTGACAGAAAGGCTGAAAAATCGATTTGTCAACCAAGCCTCAACATCTCATGTCCATGAAGACGTTAATCTCCTTGGATATCTCTTTGAAGAGTCACCTGTCAAGGACTCAGGAAGCTCTTCCAATTGGTACGATTTCTCTGACGATGAAGAGGAATTGTCCGATGACACATACATGTGGTATTCTGACCCAGAATAGCCATCGTCTCCAAAAGAAATACCCTACTTCGACCCAATTTCAACAGGCAATTGGGACCATCTCATAGCAAGCCATGGGAAGATTACCGATCAAGAAGACCCATGGACAAAAGCCAAGCATTGGTCTGAAAATGCCCTTCGTACTCCAGAAGGTTTCGTTGAGTTGGAAGCCTCCGAGAATATTGTGGAGGAACCACCTTTGAACCTTCAAACAGAAGATTCTATTCAAAAGATAGACTTGGGAACACCAGATAACCCACGTCCTATATTCATAAGCAAAAAATAAAGGATGATGAGTTACCCGAGTATATCGCTTTTCTTTGTAAGTTTGTTAATTGTTTTGCATGGTCTTATGCTGAAATGCATGGTTTAGACCCCAAAATAGCAATCCACAAGCTCAATCTACAAAAGGACATCAAGCATGTCAAATAAGGCCAAAGAAGAATCCATCCAGATGTGATGGTTAAAATTGAACAAGAAGTTCAAAAACTCAAAAGCGTTTGCTTCATCCGTGAGGAACAACATGGCCAACATTATCCTCGTGACAAAGAAAAATGGGCAGATCAGGGTTTGCATTGACTATAGAAACTTAAATGGTGCTTGCCCCAAAAATGAATTCCCGTTCCCCTTACCGGAGGTGATGATTGATAATACCTGCGGATTGAAACGAATGACATTCATGGATAGCTTCTCTAGCTACAATCAGATAAAGATGCATCCTGAAGATGAAAAACACACATCATTTCGGACTCTATTTCACGTGTATTACTACACTATCATGCCATTTGGTCTGAAAAATGTTGGTGCCACATATCATAGGGCTATTCAAGATATGCAGCACAAGACGGTTAAATGTTACGTTGATGACCTCGCCATCAAAAGCAGAAGAAAAGAAGACCATCTCAAAGACCCTTGAGAAGTCTACCTCCGACTTCACAAGCACAAACTACGAATGAATCCTTTGAAGTGCTTCTTCGGCTTCTCGTCGGGTAAGTTCCTCGGATTCCTAGTTCGAAAAGCTGGAATAGAACTTGACCCCATCAAAGTCAAGGCTATTCTGGAAATGCACCTCCAAGAACCTTGAGAGAATTGAAAGGACTTTAAGGAAGCTTGGCATACATTAGACGGTTCATCTCCAATCTTTTAGAGAAATGCCGTCATTTCTCTTGGTTAATGAGGAAAGGTGTGAACTTTGTTTGGGATGCTCAATGTGAAGCTGCATTTCAAGATATCAAGTCATAACTTACCAAACCTCCAGTGTTGGCTGCCCCTACCAATGAAAACCCATTCATCTTATACAAAAGAGCCCTCAACCATTCTTTGAGCGCTCTGCTCGTACAAGAGCATAACGAAGTAAAAGAAGCTACTCTATACTACCTCAACCATATGCTGGTAGGTGCGAAGTATCGCTACTTCCAGTCGAAAAAGAATGCCTTACAGTGATGTTCGCCATGCAAAATCTACACCACTACTTTCTTTCTAACATAGTCTACCTGATTTTCTCGCAGAGCATCCATTGCCTAAAGATTCTCCACTCAGAGATGATCTCCCGGACGAGGCTGTCTACAACGCGGAGACTTCCTCACATAATGCTTCATGTGACATGTACTTTGATGGTGCAACCGGGACAAATGAAAAAGGAAAGCTGATATCAGGAGTTGGCATCCTCTTGGTTAGCCCTGACAAATACATGAATCCACATGCTTTCTCACTACTGGAACTATGCTCGAACAATGCAACTGAATACCAAGCTCTGATCATAAGATTGGAACTCGCCCTCGAATTCGACATCACTATGCAAGAAGTTTTCGGGGACTCTCAACTGATCGTCAACCAAATGAATAAGAAATATGAAGTCAGGAATCCTGATCTATTGCCTTACTACAATAAGGCACAATCGTTTTGACAAAAGTTTGACATTGTCACATCACCCACATCCTCAGAGGCGAGAACATCCGTGCAGATGCCCTGGCCGGACTTGCCGCATCTATGGCGATCTAGGAAGGGGAAGCATACAAATTACAGTGTGTGAAAGAATCAAACTCCCTCCTCTTAACACACACCAAGCAGTTGTTGAATGCCACCGAGTGGTTGGAAGTCGGATCTCTATTCTTAGACCTATCGGCAACTAGAGGGATCCGTTCATCGATTACACCATGATCGAAATCCTACTTGAAGATCCAAAAGAACTAGTAAACATTAAAAGACGAGCCCCAAACTTTCATTTGGATATTCCTTCAAAAAATATTTATAGAAAATCCTTCAACGAAGTACTTCTACGCTGCTTATCACAACAAGAGACCGAGGAAACGCTTAAAGAAGTTCATGCTGGTCTTTGTGGGAAGCGATGTTTAGTCGATACCTGCACCCAAATTCGCGAGGAGGCGACATCCCATCGATACTCGCAACCAAATGAGCAAGGAAGCTACATTCCATCGATACTTGGAAGACCATTCAGCAGGGAGGCAACTTTTAGTCGATACTTGCATTTTTGAAAGCCAAGACCCGGCTCTCATGCCACAAAACCTAGCCTTCATGAAAAAAAATCGGCTCTCATGCCAACAAATAGAAAAAAAAAATGGCTCTCATGGCAAAAACCTTGCTCTCATGCCAAAAATCTGGCTTTCACACCAAAAATAGAAAACCTAGGTTTCACGCCAAAAACCGGCTCTCATGCCACAAAACCTGGCTTTCACGTCAAAAATTGTTTCTCATGCCACAAAAACTTGGCTTTCACGCCAAAAATCAGCTTTCATGCCACAAAACCTGGCATTGACGCCAAAAATAAAAATTTGGCTCTCATGCCACAACCTTGGCTTTCACGCCAGAAGCAAAATTTTGGCTCTCATGCTATAAACCCCAAATTTGGCTTTCATGCCGCAAACAAAATCTGGCTCCCATGTTAAAAATAACTATTTGACAAAAGATTTTCGCAAAATGACAAACTTTTGATCAAATTTTCAGACAAACATTTCCATTAAACTATTGCTTGAATTTGTTTTCATCACAAAAAGGATTTAAGTGAAAGGAGGGAATACAAAAAAACAAAGTGCTAAAACAAATGTGTTCACAAGCACTACAAAAAAAAAATCAGAGAAATTAGGACCCAAAAAAATGTGTGTATACAT
This sequence comes from Camphora micrantha, assembly GCA_003546025.1. Lineage (NCBI taxonomy): Eukaryota > Viridiplantae > Streptophyta > Magnoliopsida > Laurales > Lauraceae > Camphora > Camphora micrantha. The sequence continues at coordinate 12,660,831 of QPKB01000010.1, forward strand.
AGGGTACAAGAAAAAAAAAGAGAAATTGTTACAAAAAAAAAAAAAAAAAAAAAAAAAAAAACTAAGAGCTCAGCCAAACATGGCCTCCAGCCAAAGATTCAACTCCTCAAACAAACTCTTGGCTTTGGCGCTCAAGGCTTCCAAGGCACGCTTCTTCAAAAATTTCCAATAAGATGTGGTTGAACGCTGTAATTCGTCTTAAACACCAGGAAGCTTCTCCCAAACATTTTGCCATCGCGTATGTTCTCGAGTCCTCTCCTTGCGAACACGATCGGCGTCTGCAACCTGGCGAATCAAGTGCCTCTCCCTGGCACAAGCCTCTGCTAAAGTAGCCCACTTGGTCGCAACTTGCACCTCTAATTGCTCAAGACGGCGCCTAGCTTCAATAACCTCCCTATCGAGGCGTTCAATGTCATGCCCCAACTCGATGATGACCAACTTGGTGACATTCCTCTCCCGGACAAACCGTTTCCTATTTTGTGTGGCCTCATCCATTTCAGACTTGGCTTTGTTAGCGGGGTCCAGAAGCATCTCCTTGAAGAAGTCATCATCAGGAAAATCCTTGGTCTCGGACCACTTGTCGTCCAGCACAATGATCTTGTCGACGATCTCCTTGGCACCTGTGACATCCAGACCAACCTCTTTGACATCGGTAAGAATCTCCTGGACATGCTTAACCATGCTAAATCCGGCATCCAAGTAACTAGAAAGGAGAGTCTCGATCCAAGAGCTCAAAACCCAACTCCAGCACCTTCTTCACAAACTGAAGGGATGGCCCAGATGAAGATTCACCCCGCTCCATCGATCGAATGCCCTTGTCGTGCTTCGTTGGAAGAGTAATAAAATAACTCTTTCCAATTGGAGCCACTGGGGAAGGAATCTCAGCACGAGGTCTCACCTCGGCAGTATCAGAACTGGTGGTAGAAGCCCCCACCTCTGGATCAACCTCTAGCACCCCTTGCTCTGGCTCTAAAGATAGCAATGGAATCTCCCCTGCCACTTCAAACCTGCCAATGAAATATAAAAGGATATGAATACGATCCTGTTGAGAAAGTCATTATCATCAGGGTTATTATTACAAAATACCTTCTTCGACAACTAGTGGAGCACTCTCTGCCTCCATGAACTCATCTGAAGCATCACCAAAAGCTGCATCCATGGATGGTTCAAAGTCTTTGGAATCCTGTGGTAAGCCATCTAATAAGAAAACAAGCAATATGTTAGCAAACCACAACACAAACAAAAAAATAAATAAATAAACACAAAGAAGTAATACCAGGTGGAGATTCTGGAATCACTCTAGAGTCCCTCGGTTCTTCTTCAGATGCCTCAATTGGATCCGTCACCGCCTCATCGGCTGGAACCTTAGGCATCACCAAGTCCTCATCCTCTGTTAAAAAACGAGGAAGAAGGCAAATCAAAAGAAGAAAATCTTAATGAAAGAAACGGAAAGAGAAAAAGAAAGAATCATACCTTTATCGACGATTTCTTCTTCTCAGTTCCACTTTTCTGGAGGCTCGTCAGCATCCCCTGACAGCTCCTCATTAATGGTAAGGGGAACTTCCAAATTATGAGAGTCTTCATGCCGTCCCAAGCTACGGCGCTGCCCTCTCTTCCTCTTACCTCCGTGGATCAGTTTGCTTGAAGAACCCGCCTCGCTGTCAAATTTAGGTCTCTCACTTGACCCCTCACTGTGTAGTCTACTCTTGCCAGTAGACTCCACGGAAGCTCTCCTCTGCACTGCTTGAGTCCAAGCGTCGAGCTCAGCTTCCTCCCTTTCAAGTTGCTCTAAGGCCTCACTAGGTACTTCCCGCACAACTTTAGAACCGATGATGCCTTGCTCACCGAGAAAGACTATCTTATGCTTTTCTCCAGAAAGGAAGGACAAAACTTCCTCTCACCAGATGCCATCTGATTTCCCAAAGCCCTTCGCAGAAGATTGTTTAACATTGAGCTCCCTCTTAGAAAGTCCCCGGTACGCAAAAAAGCACTCCACGGACCACTTCGTGAAGCTGGCAGTCCAGAAAGCAGACAGTTCAGGATAAGAAATCATGACGGTAGTGTCTTGCGCACTATAAAAGCCCCATGCATTTATGCCATCTTGCAAACCTCCAAAACGCTTCACCATACCCGAAGGCGCTCCAACAACGCCTTGAGAGAAGCCCAACTATAGCGCGAAGCGAGAAAGGACATACAGTTGGATGTTGACGAAAAGATGTCTGCGGTACACCATTGTGCCAACACGTGTTAAAAAGCCACTCCTCCTCTGTGTTGGTCAAGGAGTAATGTCTTTCGAACCTGCCTTGGTGGAGTCGCGGGAGGCACCAAAATCAAAATCCTACTTCCATAACTTTGGAGAAAGCTCTACTAAAGACTGCCCTATCTCGACGTCCCTGTACCGTCGGATCCTCATGTAAGCAAACAAAAGAAATTCGAAGACGGCTTTACCCCTAGCCAACCGAATCATGAGGATCATCATCCATCCTGCGCAGCACCAAACTGGTGGAAGCCAGGACAGTGGTAAACATACCATGAATAAAAGATATGGGCTGAAAAGACCTTATTCATAGGGAGCTTCAGCCAAACCAGAAAAGTAGCAGCTTGCAGTTCGGTGCACAAATAGGAGTAAAGAGCTGGTACCAAAGGGAGCTACTCTCCGAACGCCATCTGACAAGCCGAATAAATACAATGCGGCCTGATGTACGTTCCATCTCCACCGGCAAAGATGGCACCTACGCTTGCAAAGAAGTCCTTCAAGTCCTCTCGCATGATAGAAGTCTTATTCGAACCCGGATTCTTAGTTCTGCCTTCCTGGGTCATGCTGTTAGAAGACTCTCTGCTATCAAAGAAGTTGGGGAACGAAGAGTTAAAACTCCTCCAACTACTGGACATGACTTTCGAGCCCTCCTTCTCCTTCAAGAAATCATAGAAGGTGACAAGCTGAAAGTACAAAAGCCGAAACTCCTCGGACTGCTCCTCATGGACGCTGTCGATAGGCATGAACTCCTCATAGAGTTTACCAAGGATAGGCAACCTAGTAATGGCGCTCAGCTCCTTCAAAGAAAAACAAATCTCACCATTCGTGACAAGAAAGGTGTTGGTTTATGGAATGAAAGATTCTAACATTGCCATGAAGGCCCCGTTGGAAAAGATCACGGTCTCCCTAAAAGCATGGACCGCATCAAAAATCCTGGCTTCCTTCAAGATGCCACCACTAGTCAGCAGGACGCGATCAGTCCATGACTCCCAACCTGGGTCAGTACTTAAGCGGTTGCAAAGTCAAAAAGACTTCACCCAATTGCTACGGTCACCATTGAAAATACCAAGGCCCACCGGTCTCAAATCAACCGACGGATGATCAGAACACTAGTAGCCACTGGCCGATGATGGACTCGCTTGTCTGCGTGGCGCTATTGGGGTCAGCGGATGTGAGAGTCCGTGGGGTCCAACCCTTTCGCGACCAGTGTCAAAATGCGAGCATCAACATTTTTTGTACAGGTATACCATATTTTTTACTCTACTTGGAATTGACAAGTGGTGGTCCGGAGATCTGATTTATTTTATGTCTCTTCAAAAAAATACAAAATACAATGAAAAGCAAGAAAAGAGTTCTAACTTCTCAGGAGATTGTGGAAACTTATTCAGATTGACGGTCGCAAGCCATGTGTGGACTTCGCCGTCATCTGTCAGATGAGAAGAGAGGGTGCTCTTGATTGACTTGGCTCGGCTTAAATATTAGATGTTTAGAGGACAAAGACCAGGAGGAGGTCCTATGTCCAATAAAGAGCCGAGTAGACGGGCTGAAAAGCCACGTCTAAGCCGTAGAGGAGGAAGGAGAGGTCCTTGTGGGGAGTAACCCCACAAGGGACTTTGGTCACCTTGTTATGGTGGTTGATACCAGACTTCTTCAACAGAGGAGAGTTTGTTGTAGCAAATTTTGCAGAGCTTTCTCTTTTTGTATGAATTTTTGTCTGGAATCCGAGATCGAGGATCGTTTCTTCTTGGAATGACCTCCTTTTATAGGCCTTTGGTATCCATTAGGTGAGTTTATGTTCTTTTAATGCATTAAAGCCACATAATGGGAGGAGTTACAAATTTAATTCATTATTTTTGTAACTCCTTTCCTTGGCTTCTGATTGGCCAATGGAGAATTAAGGGCCTTTGATCGCCTGTAAGTTCCATGATGGGAGGAGTTACAGGGTTTAATGCCATGTTTATGGTTGACTTGTAACTCTTTTTTACTTGCTTATGATTGGACCGTCCGAAATAATGAGTTAATGACCGCAATTATTTGTCATGAAATGGGTCATTTAACTGCATTAAGTGGTCTTTGAGGTGCTTGAAGAGTCGTGGGCCGTGCCCCGTCTTTTGGAATTCTTCTTGTGATGGTCGCCAATGGATCCTCATGTTGATCGATGTCAGATGACCTTGCAACTTCAGACAGTTGTTGCTATCAGTGGGCCAGTGACATTTGTCATGTCGATTTCTCGATCGATCGGGCAGAAAGTGTGTTTTCTTGGTTGGCCGATAGGCAATTTAGAAGCGATCAATGATGATATGATGCTCTTGACGGCGGATCCGTGATGTTGACGAAGATCTACAGATTCCGGGCATCAAAAGTCAGAATTTTGGAAAACCACAATTTTCAAGTTTTCAAGAATTTTTATGGAATGTCAATTTCAAGATTTTGGCTCAATTTGGTATATGAGGTTGGGTGGTTTGAATTTTGGAAGCTCATGAGGCTTGGATTTTTTTTTTGCGGTCCAATCAACTCAAAAGAAGCATGGAACCATTTTGTACGGTCTTGGTAAGACGGATTTTTTATAGGAAGCCCTTTTAGTACCTAGGTGGTTAAACCTGACTCATATGGGCTTACCCATGGGACCTTAAGCATTAAAGATGGCTTAGATCTCATGTGGTGTCATTTTGTAAAGAATATCTAAAAATATCTCCTTTGGATAGAGAATATCTAAAAAAATCTTTACTTGGAGAGAATCTCTCAAGTCTCCTTTCTTTTTGGAGAGAATATCTCAAAGTACCTTTCTTTGGGAGAGAATCTCTTAAAGTTATCTTTCCTTTGGGAAAGAATCCTTCAAAGAATTTTTCTTTTGGGAAGGTTGCTAATTTGTAGCAATTATCTCCTTACTTTTCTCCTTGTTTCCTTCTTTGGCTTGCTCTCTTCTATAAAAGAAAAGGGAGATTTGACCTCTTGCTTTTATTGCTTTCTTTTGCATAAACCTTCAAGAGTGCTTCAAGACCAAGAGCCTTCTTCTTCAAGGATCTTCAAGCTTTTCTTCTTTTTCTCCATCAATGGCTTCAAGTAAGTCTTCTTTTCCAAGAAACTCCATTGTAGAAGTAGGATGGTAAAAAAAAAAAGGTTTTTCTTTCTTCTTTTTTTTCTTCTTTTCTTTCTTTCTCTCTTTTTTTTTTTTTTTTTTTTTTTTTTTGTTATTTCCCTATTTTTTCACGTGTTTTCTTCTTTTCTTTTTGACACATTTTTTTTTTTTTGGCCGTAGGGACAAGTCCATACGAACCAGGCCATACGACCACGTGGCAGTGGGCCAATTCCCTTTTTTTTCTTTTTTCTTTCTCTCCTCTTTTTTTTCTTCTCTCTTTTTTTTTAGAAGGTTTCTTTCTTTCTTTCTTTTTGCTCAGCATGATATTGTGGTTTATGCAAATCGAGATGTGCATGCATTTTTTTTCTCTTCTTTTTTTTATGCATAAAAAAGGCTTGAGTATCTAGGTCAAGCCGACATGAGTTTTAGCTTAGACAAAGTTTGATTGGTTTTGACCAAGTTGGGTTGGAATTGGTCAAACTTTTGTCAAGGGTTTCTTAGCATCTAATGCATTACAATTTCTTTTCTATGCATGATTTTTTTTTGTGAATAGAATTGGGAGCATGATATGATAGTGCATACCTGGAGACCTTTGCAAGTTTTGGAGTTTGGCGCTCGCAACAATGTTGAGCCCTTTCCCAAACTTGCGGAGATTTGAGAAGCTTTGCAAGTTTGGAGCTGCAGTAATGTTGAGCTCATCTTCAAGCTTTCAATCTCTTTCGGGGTGTTGCCCTTTTCTTCGGAATTGTCCCGAAACCATGCTAAAATTTTGCCAGATCTTTTTGCGAAGTTATGTTGTTTTGATGATTGATCTTTTTCTTTTCCAACCTTTGCAGGTGGTTCCTCCAGAACTGACAAGGGTAAGGGACCTGTTACCGGCACACCCCGCCGATCTACTAGACCTTCTAATGCGGCCGTTCAGCAGGCCTGGGAGAAGGTCCAATATGTGGAAAGAAACTTGGAAGAGTGTGACTCCCTCAACCAGGATGAGATGAGGCAACAATTGATCGCCCTCAAGGATGAGGAGTTTAACAAGATTATGGTAAGCAATCGTCCTTGGGTCATGAACGATCGGAGCATTGCCAAAACCTACCTTTCTCTTTGCTGATGCAATCCTTGATGACATGACAATGACATACCAGAGGAGATGTTTTCAGTTCTCTTATACAGCTGATGGTGAGGAGAGGACTGTTGCTACCTGGTCGACTTTTGATCGTACCATCTCTATCATGAGCCTTTCTCCGACATGCTCTAAGAGGGTGGATCCTCCAAGCTGGGTGAAAAGGACCAATGTGATCAAGACCGAGAGTTTCGTTGGCGGTCCTTCCGGATATGGGGAGAAGCCGCCTGCCCGTATGGACATATTGATGCCGGCCAGTGGCTACCAGGGTTTTGATCATCCGTTGGTCGATTTGAGACTGGTGGGCCTTGGTATTTTCAGCGGTGATGGCAGCAATTGGGTGAAGCCTTTTCAACTTCGCGGCCACTTTAGTGCTGACCCAAATTGGGAGTCATGGACTGATCGTGTCCTGCTGACTGGTGACGCTATTCTGAAGGAACCCGGGATTTTTGATGCGGTCCGCACTTTTAGGGAGACCGTGATCTTTTCCGACGAGGCCTTCATGACTATGTTGGAGTCGTTCCTTCCGTAAACCAACACCTTCTTTGTCACAAGTGGTGAGATTTGTTTTTCTCTGAAGGAGCTGAGTGCCGTCACTAGGTTGCTTATCCTTGGCAAACTCTATGAGGAGTTCATGCCTATCGAAAGTGTCCTTGAGGAGCAGTCTGAGGAGTTTAGGCTTCTGTACTTTCAGCTTATAGCCTTCTATGATTTTTTGAAGGAGGAGGGCTCGAAAGTCAGGTCCAGCAGTTGGAGGAGTTTTAGCACTTTGTTCCCCAACTTCTTTGACAGCAGAGAGTCTTCTGATAGCACGACGCGGGAAGCCAGAGTTAAGAATCCGGATTTAAAGAAGTCTTTTATCATGTGAGAAGACTTGAAGGACTTCTTCGCGAGCACAGGTGCCATTTGGTCTGACATTGTGCTGCGGAGGGATCTCGCTGTTTACCTCACTTGCTGGCTGGGTAAGGCTGTCTTTACTAGTGGAGATGGAACACACATAAGGCTGCATTATATTTATCCAGCTTGTTAGATGGTGTTCAAAGAGCAGTTTGCTTTGGTGCCTGCTCTTTAGTCCTATTTGTGCACAAAACTGCAGGCCGTTGCTTTCTTAGTTCGGCTTGGGCTCCCTATGAATAGGGTATTTTCAGCCCATATCTTTTATTCGTGGTATGTATACCACTGTCCTACCTTCCATTAGCTGGGTGCTGCGTAGGATGATGACCATCTGATGATTCGGTTGGCTAGGGGTAAAGCCATCTTCGAATCTCTTTTATTTAGACATATGAGGATTCGACGGTATAGGGACGTCGAGATAGGGCAGTCTTCAGTAAAGCTTTCTCCGCAGTTGCGGAAGAAGGCTTTTGATTTTGGTACCCCCCCTGACTCCACCAGGGCAGGGTCGCAAGACATTACTCCTCGACCAATGCAGAGAAGGGGTGGCCGTTTAACATACATGTCTACACGATGGTGTACCACAGACATCTTTTCATCAACATCCAGTCGTATGTCCCATCCCGATTTGCGCTGCAGTTGGGCTTCTCTCAAGGCGTTGTTGGAGTGCCTTCTAGCATGGTGAAGCGTTTTAGAGGTTTACAGGATGGCAGAAATACATGCGCTTTTTATAGTGTGGAAGACACTATGGCAATGATTTCTTATCATGAGTTGTCTATTTTTCAGACCGCCGGCTTCACGAAGTGGTTCGTGGAGTGCTTTTCGGAGTACCAGGGCTTTCCAAGAGGGAGCTTGATGTTAAGCAATCTTCTGGGAAGGGCCTCGCGAAATCCGATGGCATCCTGCGAGAGGAAGTTTTGTCCTTCCTTTCTAGAAAAAAGCACAAGATAGGCTTTCTCGGTGAGCAGGGTGTCATCAGATCTGAAGCTGTCCGGGAAGTACCTGGTGAAGCCTTAGAGCAGCTGGAAAAGGAGGAAGCTGAGCTTGACGCTTGGATGCAAGCGGTGCAGAGACGAGCTTCCATGGAGTCTACTGGCAAGAGCAGACCATCCAGTCATGGGTTAAATGAGAGACCTGACTTTGACAGTGGGGCAAGTTCTTCGAGCAAACCAACCCACAGAGGCAAGAGGAGGAAACGGCAGCACCATAGTATGGGACGGCAAGAAGACTCTCCTAATTTGGAAGTCCCTCTTACCATTAATGAAGAGGTGTCAGGGGATGCTGACGGGCCTCCTGAAAAGAGGAGCCGAGAAGAAGAGACCGTCGGTGAAGGTATGATTCTTCCACTTTCTTTTTCCATTTCTTTCATTGAGATTTTCTTGTTTTGATTTGCCTTCTCCCCCTTTTTCAGCAGAGGATGAGGATTTGGTGATGCCTGAGGTCCCAGCCGATGAGGCGGTGACGGATCCGATTGCGGCATCTGAAGAAGAACCGAGGGACTCTAGAGTGATTCCAGAATCTCCACTTGGTATGACTTCTTGTTTTATTTTATTTTTTTTATTTTTTTTTTCTGTTTGTGCCGTCATTTGCTAACATATTGCTTGCTTTCTTCTCAGCTGACTTGCCATAGGATTCTGACGACTTTGAACCATCCATGGATGCGACTTTTGGCGATGCTTCGGATGAGTTCATGGAGGCAGAGAGTATTCCGCCAGTCATCAAAAAAGGTACTTTGTAGTAATAACCCTGGTGATAATGACTTTCTCAACAGGATCATATTCATTCCTTTTGTGTTTCATTGGCTGGTTCTGAATTGACAGGAGAGATCCCATCGCTTTCTTCAAAACCATAGCAAGGAGTGCCAGAGGTTACTCCAGAGGTAGCGGCTTCTACAACCAGTTCTGACATGAGAAATGGAGATCATCACTGTCTTCTTCTCATTGCGAGCTCTTCATTGATAGCATTTGTGGAAGAAACCTCCCATTCCAAGATCCTCATTAAGCTAGTCTTGCCAATTTGGTGACTTTGTAAGTAAGATTCCTCCCTAATCTTCTAGATTTGTGTTCTTGTAATTCTAGAGAAGCTCTATTTGTATTATTAAAGCTTTCTCCTTCCTTGTTCCTTGTTTGGACCCATTTTGGGGTTTGTTTTGGGGTTTTTATTGTAGCTTGGACCTTTGGCTTGGAGTTGTGTTTAGACACTTGATTTCTTGATTAGAGACCCAAGGCAAGTGGATCATGGGTATTTTAAGCATTGAATGGTTTTTATGAGTAATATTGATGATTTCACTATCTCTTTTATGTTTTTATTGACTTACATTGATTTGAAATAAATGCACATTAATGAATCTTGTTAGTTCATTTAAGATCTTTGAAAAGTTGGTTTATAGCTCTCATTTAATTCTTGATTATAGTACAAATGAATCCTTATGAATGGTGGTTTCTTTTCTCTTTCTCTTTTGGTTGAATGAGGTGAAGAAGAGGGGGATTGGGTTGCATGTTTATGGAGGTTTGATGGTGTTTTCAATGGGTTTAAAGGAGGTTTTGAGCCTTTCAATTTGATGAAGAAATGGAACTCAAATGAGTTGTAAGAGGTGGAAAAAGAAAAGGAGCAAAACTGTCACGGAATCAGTTCCTGGACAGTTCGCTCGAGCGAACTTGACAAGTCGCTCGAACAAACCTAACTTCCCTCGAGCGAACTTTCCCAAAACCCTCTCAGAACTCTCACAAAAACTTGTTAGTTCGAGCGAACGTATTTTTCGCTCGAGCGAACCATCCCATGAAGTCATTCCAGAGAGCTCATCGCTCGAGCGAACTCTGGGTCCGCTCGAACGATGGTCACTGTTCATCTTGGGGCTATTGTTGGAGTGAGAATGAAATATTTAAATGATTGAGAGAAGTTTGTTGGGAACCCAATTGTGATGGGAAGACTTATAACCATTGTCTTATACCCGTTTGACGAAGAAATCACATCATGAATATTCATTGTATGTTTTGAAATGACCAAGGAATATTAGGAGCCCGGAATGTCTCCAAACTCAAAGAGTACCATGTATATATTGAAATCGACATACTAGACCCTTATTCACCTAGATCTGATTTTAATCCTGATAGTTGCCACAAAATTCAGGATTTATGATTTATCATTCTTGAAAATATTAAAATTACAATTGTAGCATTTTGCTAGTCCGGATATGTACCTCTTGTTTGAAATGATATTTATGCCTTTGGTGTCAAACCCCGACCCAGGATTTACCCAATAGTGTTTGCTTAGTGTGTGCTTAGTCTTGATTGGGTTTTGTTATCGTGGGTTAGAATGTGATTAGTTTTAGTCATGGTTATATAGCTTTGGGGGAGTTCGAGAACGTTTAGTGTTTATTAGCCTCACTCAGGAAGGCCTGGGTGTACGTGTAAGCGTGGGAAGATTGTGTTTGGTTTGGTGTTAATCGTGATTTTTATCTCATTTAATTGGTTTTATGATTATGTGCAATTTTCGTGTTTAGCTCATTTGTGTTTGAAGCCCAGAAACTCAAGTTTTGGCCAAAAGGGTAAAATAGCCTTTTCACACTCAAATCTGGACACGATTTTCGAGATCCCAAAACCATGTCAAAAATATACTTTTTGGAAACTAGATATTTCAAGGATCGTTTTATCCTTCTTCGTCGACTTCATTTGAGGCCCACAAGATCATGTTTTGACTCATGCAAGATTTGCACCTAAGGGACCCACTTACAAGCTCTAAAGTCACTTTCCCCTCTTTCTTTCCCCATTCTACAAAATCCTGCAACTTTTCCTTGCCCTAGATTGAAAAACCCTTTTTCCCTTCTCCTTCTCTTCATGAATGCAAGAGCTATAAGTCTCCAAATGAAATTCTAAAACCACCATCTTCTTCCTCTCAAGACAAGCTTTCCATCTATACCATTTTCTTGAAGTTTCCTTGTGAGAAAGATCTCCATTGTCTTCTTTGCATTTCGTTTGGGCACCTCTAGGTAAGAGCTTCAACCCATCTCTTTAATGGAGTTCTTTCTACTCTTAGAGATCATGTTTTTCTAACTTGTAACCCCTATTTCGAAATGGGTTGTTGGGTTGCATTTTTGGGTGAGTTTTTGAATGGATTTCATGGGTCTTTTGTAGTTCTTGGCTTGACCTTTGGTTAGGAGTGCTTGAAGAGGATCTTGTGTTCATTTGGCTAAGGCAAGTGATCTATTTAAGTGGTTGTGCATATGTGTTCATGGATTTGTTATTTGATATTAATGTTTTGATTTACTAGGTTTTCAAGTTATGATCTTGTTTTAGATAATGCAAGCATGTCTAATAGCTTTCCAAACTCTCAGTTTTCATATCTTTTAAATAAGTCTTGTTTTGGTTGAAGTTTGGATTTGTTTTGACAAGAAAGGGTTTGAAGGATTGTGAAATGGATTCAAGGTTTATTACTTGATTTAAGTTTGAAATAATGTACCAATGTGAGCCTTGATAGCATGTTTCATTCATGTATTTAGTTTGCTAATTAGGTTGGAAAGATTGTAGAAAAGAAAGGAATGAAAGAAGGACCAGTGCACTGCAGAAATCTGAACTGGGTTCTGATTTCCACAGTGTACGCGGTCGACCGGCCAAGGGCGCGGTCGACTGGGGACACTGGATTTTTGTCCCAGTTGGAGGACCTGCTGAACTGCGGGATTTACTGTTTTCGCAGTTCACGCGGTCGACCGGCGACACAGGGTCAGGTTCTCTGGAACCTGACCAAAATACTGTTCATCGAATTTAATTTACAACTCTGAGTTGACCGGGACTTGGCCGGTCGACTGGGCTCACAGTGTACGCGGTCGACCGGCCAAGGGCGCGGTCGACCGGGCACACTGAGATTTTTACTGTTTATGCAGATTTTTGCCCAATTGTTTATTCTTTTAAAATATGAAAACTAGGCTATATTAAAGACTTTAACTTGACATTGTGTGAATGGAACTCCACGCTATACACTAACTTCGGGGACACCAATCCTTGTATTTTAAATATAGAGTTCCAATCAACCAATGGCCAATGAATAGCCTAAGTATGTACTTGATAAAATTATCGTGTTTTAAGCGTTGATTTAAGACCGCAAGCTATGTTGTGTACTTGTTTTGAAGTCAAGTATTTAAGCTCGTTCCAAGATGTGTTTCAAGATGTGTCTCAAGTATTTTCAAGATGTGTTTCAAGTATTAAATGGGGATCACTTTTATAAGTTGTGAGCATATATATTATGCATTTTGCTAGTCGTGCCTCGTCTTGTCGTGACAAGTGATTTCCCCTTTTATTTTCGATATGTTTGAATCGTGTTTCGCGTGTTTTGTGCATTCATGAACTCAAGTGAACACCACAGAGCTTGGACTGCCCTTTCAGTCTGATCCACTGTCTGGGGGTCCTTAAACTTGTGAACTAACTGCAGATTAGTAGTGTATTTATTACACATCGTGCGTGTCCGGTTCCACGGCCGGAAATCCCATTTTTGTGGGAATCGTGTCGTGCTATATTATGTATATTCGTGCTTGTCGTGCGTGCTTGCTCTTTTCATTAAAAATGATAGAGAAATGATGGGCTCTATGTGGATTTACTATTCATGATATATATGTTATGCATTCATGTTAGTTTGTCTTTGATTTAGAAAAGTGTTTCGTAAGTATTGTTTTACGTTCAGTAAAGTATTTCAGTATATTCTCGATTAAATCTTGTTTTACATGCTTTCACTTTAAAATGATTTCTTGCCAAACCGTCGTGTTTGATGCTTGTATGTTGGTGACCAGGTGCAGGAGACCCTCCCTTTGAGGCGGAGTGCGAGGAGGAGGCCGTTGGGCCTGCCTTAGCACGTGAGTGGCAACCCGACGACGTCATGTAAACGTTTGGATGGGTCATGAGTTTCGATGGATCACCTCTTGGGTTTTTATATACTTTTGGAATTGTATTGGCCTTTGTCGGCCTCTTATTTTGGGAAGTGTAATAACTTAATATACTTTGTTAACTTTACAACTTGAAGTATTATGGGAATGCCTCGTTATGTTTTCATTCTGATATTTAGTCTTGATGACGTCATGCTTATATTTTGTCATGACTTGTTAAGATGTGATTTGCCACGCGCTTCCGCATATTTAATCGTGTGAGTTGGTTGTTCCATGCGTGTTTGTTTTGGAACCCTCACCGCGGGAACCTGTGGGAGGTTTAATCATCTTTCAAATAATCTTAATCGCACTTTAATGCCGCGGCCTCGGTCCGGGTCGCGACATTTGGGCACCCCGTCTCGCCCGTTTATATAAGTGCACCATATGTTTTGTACCTGTCTTGATTTCCATTATTGACCTATGAGTCAACACCACTAAGCTTGGATAACCTTGTTGATCTGATCCACCGACTCGGAGATCCTCCTCCCGTCCCGCCAGCTGCAGTTTGAATCCCGCTACCCGGTTATTACCGTGGTCTTGTCCCGATGCCGCAGATTGCTATTGTGGCTCCCGATGCCCGGTTGACTACCATGGTCATGTCCCGTATTATTATGTATATGTATATGCAAATTTTGTTGTACCTCCTCACTTCGGTGACTGAGGTCAACATCCCGATATGCTCTTGTCACTTCAGTGATAGAGGACTTAGCTTCGTGTGGATGCCATCTTACTTGTTTCTGATTTTCCTTGGATACCTCACATGTTTTTATATTGCATTAATGTTTTGAATAAATGATTCTTTTCTCCCATGGAAATTATTGCTTTAACAGGTGTAATTGTTTTCCAAGGTAATTTCAATTATTGTCTTATTGTTATATCTTTTCACCCACCTGCCAAACCGTTGTGTTTGACCTATTACTTTGGTACTCAGGTCCCGTCGTTGGTTATCCCGAGGAGGAGCACGGGAAGGCGGTCGGAGAACCGAAGCGATTAGTTGAGTGGCATGCCGATGATGTCGTTTAGACATTTGGATGACCAAGTCGTATAACATTTTGGGTTTTAGCTAACCATTCTTCCGGGTTATTTATTTTGTTTATATTAGCCTTTCCTGGCCTCTATTTTTGGGGAATGTAATTAAATGATCTTTTGTATAAACTTTAACTTTTCTTTTGGGGAAAACACTAATGATCATTGCTCATTCTGATACTTGTTATAAATGTGTCATCAATCATGTTATCTTAGATGTGAATGTATGAATTAGATTTGCTACACGCTTCAGCAATTAAAAGAAATATTTATGTTGTTGTGATATCCTCACCATGGACACCTGTGGGAAATCGCGTATACGAGTGACATCCTTTTATTGACTCGTTTACATTTCGGTTAAAGTAAATTCACAGTTTGGACTACTATCATCATCATTAGTCCCGATGCCGGATTAAGTCAGTAACCCGGTCCATGGTCGCGACAGACTGGTGTCAAAGCGAGACGTGTTTCAGGCAATTAAAAGAAACTAGAAATCCTAAGGACATTGTGAGGATTCATTAGACTCTTTGTTAGTTAGTATCGTATGAGCAACATGTGACCCTTTATTTTATTATCATATGCTAACAATTTGTTTTGCAGCATTATGCCATCGCATAAAAGTCCACTAAATGGCAATCCCACCACGAGCAACAGTGAGCACACAGGGCCAGTCGAAGAAGATATAGTTGATAACACCATGCAGAATCAATTTCAGCAGATGATGCAAGCCATGCTTGATCAACAGCGTCAAGCCAATGAGAATCAAGCCAGATTGAAAGAGCAGATACTAAAGAAAGATGAAGACCATGCCAGAGAATTGGCAGACATACAGAGGTAACTCCTAGAGGTGTTACAAAGGAGGCCTGAACTGATTCAACCTCAACCTACACTTGTCATCAATCAGAAGCAGCATGACCCGAATTCATTGTTTGAACGGTTCAGGAAGAGAGGTCAAAGGAGTTTCTTGGAACAGAAGACCCTTTAGCTGCAGACGATTGGTTAGAGCATACCGAGAACATCTTTGAGATCTTCTAATGTATTGGAGAAGAACGAGTTAAGCTTGCAACATCTCTCTTTACCGGTTCAGTGGACATTTGGTGGAAAATAGTCAGGGAAGAGTAGAGAAATATGGAAGATGTGGTAGTTTGGGCTAACTTCAAGAGACAGTTTAGAGACAAATATGTACCCACCCACATCAAGAGACAAAAAGCAGTTGAGTTCCAGTAGCTTGTTCAAGGGAACACAACAGTCCTCGAATACCTCACTAAATTCGAGAGATTGTCTAGATATGCTCCAGAGCTAGTGGACATAGTTAAGAAGAAAATAGCCAAGTTTCTCGAAGGACTAAACCCCATCATTGAGAGGGATGCTATGGGACTGGTGCCACCCACAACCTTCGAAGAAGCAGTCAAGAGAGCTTACAAATTTGAGAATTTCCACTACAAGATCCTCAGACTACAAGGAAAATGATAACCCCAGCAGCAGAACAACCAGCATCGAAACCAACAACATAAGAGGCAAAGGCCAGATCAGAATGTGCAGAACCAAGTGGTCTGTATCTATTGTGGGAAAAATCACGAGAGTGCCAAATGTCGTACAATCACAGGAGCATGCTTCAGATGTGGTTCTATGAACCATCAAATGAGAGACTATCCAAGGGAGAACAGGCAGAATCAGCAGCAGTAGGGAGCACAGCGTCAAGTACCACCTCAAAACACAGTGGTTGTCCAGAACCAACTAAGGCCACTTCAGCAACAAGCACCTCAACAACAGTATAGACAACAGCAACAGCAGCAACAGGCTCGTCAGCAAGGGCAGAATCAGAATCAGCATCCTCAACAACAGAATAGAAATGCACAACAAGGCAGGCCACAGCAGGCTCAGAACAAGCCACAGCAGCGAGGACAAATTTATGCAGTCAATAGAGCTGATGTAGAGGTAGCAGGAGATGTAGTGGAAGGTACACTTCTCGTTTGTGGATTTCAAGCTAAGGTTTTATTTGACCCTGGCTCTACACACTCTTTTATGTCTCCAAAATTTGTTAAGATGGTTGATATGCATGCTAGAGATTTGGATTTTATTTTGACTGTGGCTACCCCAATAGGTAAAGAAGTGATATATAGAACTTTTTACCCTGGTTGTTCAGTCATGATAGGAGAGATAGTGTTGCCAGCAAATCTCATTTTATTGGAGATGTATGATTTTGATATCATCCTAGGGATGGACTGGTTAGCAGGGTATCATGCTACAATGGATTGTTTCAATAAGACCCTCGCCTTTAAATTAGAAGAGACACCAGCAGGGGTGTTGTTTCGACGAGACAGGAGTAATCCTAGTACATGGTTTATTTCAGCGTTAAAGGCTGATAGACTTTTGAAAAGTGGATGTGAGGCTTATTTGGCGTTTATCATGGAGGATAAACTGTCCCAAGAGGTGGAGGAGATCCCTATTGTTTGGGAATTCCCAGATGTCTTTCCAAAAGAAATTCCAGGATTACCACCCACCAGAGAAATAGACTTCACTATTGAGCTATTACCAAGGACCGCTCCGATCTCCATTGCACCATATAGAATGGCTCCGGCAGAATTGGGAGAATTGAAAACACAATTGCAAGAATTGTTGGACAAAGGTTTTGTAAGACCTAGTATTTCGCCATGGGGAGCTCCAGTTTTGTTCGTCGAGAAGAAATATGGTTCGATGAGAATGTGCATTGATTACCGGAGATTGAACCAAGTGACCATCAAGAACAACTATCCATTGCCAAGGATAGATGAACTGTTTGATTAGTTACAAGGTGCTTCTTATTTTTCGAAGATTGACTTGAGGTCCGGTTACCATCAACTAAGAGTCAGAGAATCAGATATATTGAAGACAGCTTTCCGAACAAGATATGGTCACTATGAATTCCTTGTTATGCCATTTGGGTTGACAAATGCACCAGTATTGTTCATGGCATTGATGAACAAAATATTTGCACAATACTTGGATCAGTTTGTAGTGGTGTTCATTGATGATATTTTGGTGTACTCCAAGACCAAAGAAGAGCATGAAGGACACTTGAGAGTAGCATTGCAGCTTCTAAGAGAGAACCAGATGTATGCGAAACTCAATAAGTGTGAATTTTGGTAGAGCAAGTAGCGTTTTTGAGGCACATCATCTCCAAGGAAGGATTGTCAGTAGATCCGTCCAAGATTGAGGTAGTAGTAAAGTGGGAAAGACCGAAGAATGTATCAGAAATCAGAAGTTTTCTAAGATTGGCAGGCTACTACCGGAGATTTGTACAAGGATTTTCGTCGATTGCGTCACCATTGACGAAGTTGACAGGGAAAAATGTACCTTATGTATGGACAGATAAGTGTGAAGATAGTTTCCAAGAGCTGAAAAAGAGATTGATTACAGCACTAGTCCTTACTTTACCATCCGGAAGCGGCGGTTTTACTATTTTTACCAATGCTTTGAATGTTAGACTTGGTTGCGTATTGATGCAAGATGGAAAAGTAATAGCTTATGGATCCCGACAGTTAAAAGATCACGAGAAGAACTATGCAATATATGATCTTGAGTTGGCAGCGGTTGTTTTTGCACTGAAGATGTGGAGATACCTTTATGGGGAGAAATTTGAGGTTCACTCCGATCACCGCAGCTTACAGTTTTTGTTTTCTCAAAAGGAACTAAACATGAGGCAGAGAAGTTGGATGGAATATATCAAGGATTATGATTATATCACCCAGGGAAAGCAAATGTAGTTGCCGATGCCTTAAGCAGAAAATCAGTAGGCTTAGCAAATTTCAGTGGCACTTTTATTTTTGAGCAATTTGAAGAGTTGAGAATAGACCTACAACCATTGAAGAAGGGTGAGATATTAGCTAACATGTTAGTGTCATAGCCTTCTTTCATACAGAAGATCAAGGACAGTCAGTTGCAAGATCCAGAGTTGGCTAAGATTTCAGATCATGTAACAGATCATCCTGATTTTCGTTTTGTTAATGGAGTTTTGTACTACCGTGACCGTCTGTGTGTGCCAAACATTGAAGATTTGAGGAATGACATTATGACCAAGGCTCACAGTACAAAGAACTCTATGCATCCAGGCAGTACGAAGATGTACTAGAACTTGAAGGGCAGATTTTGGTGGAACAATATGAAGAGAGAAATAGCAGCGTTTGTTTCTCTGTGTATGACTTGTCAGTTGATTAAGGCAGAGCATCAGAAGCCTCCAGGACTGTTACAGCCGATAGAGATTTCGGAATGGAAATGGGAGCACATTACCATGGATTTTATTTCGGGACTACCGAGAACCAGCAGAGGCAACGATGCAATATGGGTCATTATGGACCATCTCACCAAGTCAGCTCTTTTCATTCCGATGATGACAGGAAAGAAGATGCACATGCTACCTTTGGCAGAGTTGTTCGTTAATGAGATCGTCAGTAGACACGGTCAGCCAGTTTCCATCACATCTGACAGAGACAGCAGATTCGTCTTAAGATTTTGGAAGACATTGCATTAATCTATGGGTACGAGGCTACAGTTCAGTACAGCTTACCACCCGCAGACAAATGGCCAGTCAGAGAGAACAATACAAACTCTTGAAGATTTGCTCCGTGCTTGTGTGTTAGACTTTAAGACTCAGTGGGATGAGACTCTACCATTGTGTGAGTTTGCTTACAACAACAGCTACCACTCGAGTATTGAGATGGCGCCTTTTGAGGCATTATATGGCAGAAGGTATAAGACACCTGTTTGTTGGGAAGAAGTTGGTACTCGCAGTTTCCATGGACGAACCATAGTGAGTGAGGCTAGTGACAAAGTCAAACAGATTCATGAACGACTAAAAGTGGCCCGGAGTAGACAGAAGAGCTATGCAGGCTCTCACAGAAGGGACTTACAGTTTAAAGGAGGAGACAAGGTTTTCTTGAAGGTGTCACCGACTAGGGGAACATTTAGATTTGGGCAGAAAGGCAAGCTATCTCGGAGATACATTGAACCGTATGACATTTTGACCAAGATTAGTGAAGTGGCTTATAGATTAGCCTTACCACCCGAGCTTTCCAGCGTACATAATGTTTTTCATATGTCAATGTTGAAGAAGTACGTTCCCAACCCTTCGCATGTACTCTGGCATGAACCTTTAGAAATCAAAGAAGATGCTACATATGTTGAGAAGCCTATTCAGATCATCGATATGAAGGAATAAGAATTGAGAACATGGACTATTCTGTGGGTGAAAGTACTTTGGGAAAATCATAGACCGAAAGAAGCAACGTGGGAATTACGAGACCAAGTGCAAAAGAAGTACCCACATCTTCTACCTGAAGTGAGTTTTATATTTTTATTTGGAGGACCAAATGTTCCAAGGGGTGGAGGAAGTAAGACCCCAACCCGAGAGACCTCGATTAGTGTTAATTAAGTTATGTGTTAGTCTTAAGTGTGACTAACGTGTTTTGGTTTAATTGGGATTAGAATAGCTTTGTTATAGCTTTGGAAAATTTTGAGTG
The DNA here is from genome assembly GCA_003546025.1 of Camphora micrantha. Taxonomy (NCBI): domain Eukaryota; kingdom Viridiplantae; phylum Streptophyta; class Magnoliopsida; order Laurales; family Lauraceae; genus Camphora; species Camphora micrantha. The sequence continues at coordinate 12,680,613 of QPKB01000010.1, forward strand.
CCTTTGTGATTAGCGGGGCCCTTTGGAGGTTCCTTTTATAACCTTGCATATACTTAGGGGACTATCCGAGATTTTAATGATTTGTATTTTTATCAAGGTTTACTTATCTCGTTGATCTCTACAACTTTCATGTTGATCCCATTTCCGTTCGAGATCCCGAAACCCGACTTTCCTAGCTTAAAGGGCAGAACAGTCTTTTTACACTAAATCTGTACCCAATATTGGATATTCCTGAAACCCGCGAAACATATACTTTTTGGAAACTAGAAATTTTGACGATAATTTCTCCCTTCTTCATCGAATCCGTTCGAAGCCCCAAAAGCTATTGAACCAACAAGATTCTTAGGGGTGGAGCCCACTCCCCACTTGCTACATAAGGAAGACCCTTCTTTTCCTTTTTTCCTTTTTCCAACACAAGCAGCAACCACCTAGGGCTCTTCTCTTCTTCTTGCTCTCCTTCCCTAAATCATCACCAACCTTACATCTCTTGAGAAATGGAGATCATCACTCTCTTCCTCTCATTGAAAGCTCTTCATTGATAGCATTTGTCGAAGAAACCTCTCATTCCAAGATCCTCATTAAGCTAGTCTTGCCCATTTGGAGGCTTTGTAAGTAAGCTTCCTCCCTAATCTTCTAGATTTGTGTTCTTATAACTCTAGAGAAGCTCCATTTGCATTATTGAAGCTTTCACCTTCCTTGTTCCTTGTTTTGACCCATTTTAGGGTTTGTTTTGGGGTTTTGTTGTAACTTAGACCTTTGGCTTGGAGTTGTGTTTAGAGACTTGATTTCTTGATTAGAGACCCAAGGCAAGTGGATGATTGGATATTTTAAGCATTGAATGGTTTTTATGAGTAATATTGATGATTTCACTATCTCTTTTATGTTTTTATTGACTTACATTGATTTAAAATAAATGCATATTAATGAATCTTGTTAGTTCATTTAATGTCTTTGAAAAGTTGGTTTATAGCTCTCATTTATTTCTTGATTATAGTACATATGAATCCTTGTGAATGGTGGTTTCTTTTCTCTTTCTCTTTTGGTTGAATCAGGTGAAGAAGAAGGAGATTGGGTTGAATGTTTATAGAAGTTTGTTGGTGTTTTCAATGGGTTTAAAGGAGGTTTTGAGCCTCTCAATTTGATGAAGAAAAGGAACTCAAATGATTTGTAAGAGGTGGAAAAAGAAGAGGAGCAGAACTGTCCCGGAATCAATTCCTGGACAGTTCGCTCCAGTGAACTTGATAGGTCGCTCGAGTGACCAATCCAGAAAATGTTTCAAACCATTCCACTAGACAGTTCGCTCGAGCGAACCTAACTTCGCTCGAGTGAACTTTCCCAAAACCCTCCTAGAACTCTCACATAAACTTGTTAGTTTGAGCAAACGTATTTTTCGCTCAAGCCAACATGTCTGCTCGAGCGAACCCCTTATCCACTCGAGCGAACCATCCCAAGAAGCCATTCCAAAAAGCTCACCGCTTGAGCGAACTCTGGGTCCGCTCGAGCGATGGACATTGTTCATCTTGGGGTTATTTTTCGACTGAGAATGAAATATTTAAATGATTGAGAGAGGTTTCTTGGGAACCCTATTATGAAGGGAAGACTTATAACCATTGTCTAATACCCCGTTTGAGGAAGATACCACATCACGAATATTCATTGTATGTTTTGAAATGATCAAGGAATATTAGGAGCCCGGAATGTCTCCAAACTCAAAGAGTATCATGTATATATTGAAATCGACATACGGGACCCTTATTCACCTTGATCTGATTTTAATTCCGATACTTGCCCCGAATTCATGATTTATGATTTATCATTCCTAAAAATACTAAAACTACAATTGTTGCATTTTGCTAGTTCCGATATGCACTTCTTGTTTGAAATGATATTTATGCCTTTGAGCACCCCGTCCCACCCATTTATATAAGTGCATCATATGTATTTTGTACCTGTCTTGATTTTCGTTATTTGACATATGAGTCGGCACCACTAAGCTTGGATAACCTTGTTGGTCTGATCCACCGACTTGGAGATCCCCCTCCCATCACACCAACTGCAGTTTGGATCTCGCTACCAGATTATTACCGTGGTCTTGTCCCGATGCCGCAGATTGCTACTATGGTTCTCGATGCCCGGTTCGCTACCGCGGTCATGTCCTATATTATTATGTATATGTATATATAAATTTTGTTGTACCTCCTCACTTCGGTGACTGAGGTCAACATCCCGATATGCTCTTGTCACTTTGGTGATAGAGGACTTAGCTTCGTGTGGATGCCATCTTGCTTGTTTCCTGATTTTCCTTGGATACCTCGCATGTTTTATATTGCATTAATGTTTTGAATAAATGATTCTTTTCTCCCATGGAAATTATTGCTTTAACAGGTTTAATTGTTTTCCAAGGTAATTTCAATTATTGTCTTATTGTTATATCTTTTCACCCACCTGCCAAACCGTTGTGTTTGACACATTACTTTGGTACTCAGGTCTTGTCGTTGGTTATCCCGAGGAGGAGCACGAGGAGGTGGTCGGAGAACCGAAGTGATTAGTTGAGTGGCATGCCGATGATGTCGTTTAGACATTCGGATGACCAAGTCGTATAACATTTTGGGTTTTAGCTAACCATTCTTCTGGGTTATTTATTTTGTTTATATTAGCCTTTGCTGGCCTCTATTTTTGGGGAATGTAATTAAATGATCTTTTGTATAAACTTTAACTTTTCTTTTGGGGAAAGCACTAATGATCATTGCTCATTCTGATACTTGTTATAAATGTGTTATCAATCATGCTATCTTAGATATGAATGTATGAATTAGATTTGCTACACGCTTCAGCACTTAAAAGAAATATTTATGTTGTTGTGATATCCTCACCATGGACACCTGTGGGAAATCGCGTATACGAGTGGCATCCTTTTATTGACTTGTGTACGTATTGGTTAAAATAAATTCATAGTTTAGACTACTATCAACATCATTAATCCCGATCCCGGATTAGATCGGTAACCCGGTCCGGGGTCGCGACAAGTGTGATTTGCGGGGCTTGTCATTCTCCAGCACTGGTGAGGTTCCCCACCGCGACTGTGTTAAGTATAGGAGGGCCGCAGTATAATATCCCGCGGTATCCAGCTTGTGTGAATGTGCCATGTCGTGTTAGATTAGATATGATAATTACCCTGATTCTGATTGCTTATCTTGCTCAACTTCCTAGATTTTTTATCTTGTTACTCTCTTTAACTATATGATTGTCTCTACTCTTTTGAAGCATACATCCTATGTTACTTATATATTGTGACTTACCAGATCTTTAGATCTAACCCATTCTCGATACTTAGGTTTTGACCCCGACTACGAGGACAGTCCGCTCGTGCTCGTTGAGGCACCCGTAGTAAGAGACTATGGATGGGGACCAGCCGACTAAGAGGCTGAGTTGGATGTTAGAGAGCCAGCACCTGGGGTGTGAGAGTTCATTTGTTTTGTTTAGGATTTCGATTGATTTTTGTAGTGAGCAGGATAGTAGTTGAAATATGTAATAAACCTTTGGTTTTCATAACTTCAATACATTAGGCTAGATTTCAGCCCTGCTACATTTGACATAGATATGTGATACGTTACTTTCGTTTCTTCTTTTGTTACTTTGCTTTCGCTGTATTTACATGCTTCTGCATTATTAACCGTTGATATTATATTGTTCAAAAAGTTTTAAATTAGACCTCACTGCGGACCTACGATCTTGAAAGTTCACGGATTTTCCAGGAAGTAGCGCGCCAACTTCGGGTACCTTGACGGTTTTCTCGGTATTCGGAATTGGGGCGTTACATGTCTCCACTCCAATTGAACATAATCTGAAGCTCCAAACTTCTGATGGAGATCTACTTTCTGATCTAACTCGTTATCGTGAGGTGGTTGATAGCTTTATTTATCTTACGATTGTCAGACCAGATATTGCCTTTGTGGTACATGTGGTAAGCCAATTTGTTGCGCAACCCACTCATCTTCATTGGGTTGCTATACTGCGTAAACTGAGATACTTACAAGGAAGTTTCAACCGCGCCCTCCTTCTTTCCTCCAGTCAAAATCTTATTCTGCATGGCTATTCTGATTCCGACTAGGCAGGAGATGTCAATGATTGGTGCTCTACAACAGGCTTCTCCTATTTTCTTAGCTCCTCTCTCATCTCTTGGAAGAGCAAGAAATAGGAAGTTGTCACACGATCTTCCACTGAAGCTGAACATCGTGCTGTATCTCACACCACTACTGGAAGTATTTGGCTTCACTGGTTACTTCGGGATTTAGGAGTTCTAGTTTCTAAATCTACCCCTCTTTACGATTAGTGAAACTGTACGAAAATTGGCAACTAATGATGTCTTCTATGAACGATCCAAACATCTTGAAGTTGACTGTCATTTCATTCGTCAACATGTTTGGAGTGGTACTATAAAGCTCTGCCAGATTTCATCAGCTGCACAAGTAGCAGATTTTTTTCACCAAAAGCCACTCCACACCACTCCACATCTCGTTTTTCGGAGTTAGTTTCCAAGCTCTCAATGGTCACGTTTTCCCATCCAAAGCTTGAGAAGGTTTGTAAAGAAATAGGTCAATAGGAGGTCAGCTCGACCAATCCGCCCACAACCCATGTATTGGGTCAACCCACAAATCAACATTGTATGAGTTGTTAATAGATTAGATAGATATTAGTTTCCTTAACTATACATGAAATCATGTAATCAGATCCATAATCAGATCCTCTAATCTAGGCTACAGTGTTATATATGTATCCATCGTCTATACAATCAATACTATATTCTCTTGCAAACTCTCTCTCTCTCTCTCTCTCTCTCTCTCTCTCTCTCTCTCTCTCTTGCATGCTTCTGGTTTGTGTTCTGGATATTCTAACAATACTAACCATTGCATCAATGGCTAACACGTTTTCACTATCTAATATGAGTATGTAGTCGATCCAATGGTCCGGTCCTTTTGGATGAGTCTCAGGCCTAGTATCGTTGACTATCACAAAGGGTCCCTGTTTAATTGTCCACTCGGATGGATCATAAGATAAGTCCCACTGGGTATTTAAGGATGCGGTGCTCACCTTACCAAGGTCCATATTTATCATAAAGCAAGAAAAGCACTAGTTTTAGGCCTCTTAAAAATAAGGCCCCAAAAATAGTTATTGCCATCTTTTTTTTCCAAAAAATAAGGCCCCATACTTGCAACTTTTCAAATTTTATAGAAAGCAATTGTCATCCTTTTGTTTCTTCCCCAAAACATCTTTTCACGTTCCAAAAAGATCAACCGGTATCTTATCACATTCGAAAACATTAAAGTCATTTTTCAACATTGAGAGTTGTTACCAATAAAAGAAAAAAGAAAACCCTAAAATTACAACAATCAAAAATCTCTTTTCGGTTCTCAAAATCCTCCAGTTTGTAGTTTTTTTCCCTCAGCATTTGTTCTTCTTGAAGTCCAAAGAACACAACCTCCTCTATATTCTTCTTTGGTCCTTTCAATCTGTTGACATCGAAAATGTCACTTTGCCTTTTTATATCCTCTCAAACATCATGAAGCTGCATCCGACTGCAGCAGGCAATGCTGCTTCAAGCATCAGATCTTATCAGAATCATCCAAAAACTGCAAGATCCTTCAAAACAGCCATAAAAAGAGTACACATGAAGTTTTGGGTCATTTCAACATTATTTGGTCTAACTTCACTCTTCCAACAGCGAGAGTCCTTGATTCACAAAATAAAGCACACAGTTGGCCTCAAAATGCCACTAGAAGGCTCTACATCAAATTCTAAGTCATTCGAACATCATTTGACCCAAAAAGAAAAGGCCACAGCTAAATCAGGCCTCCCGGTGGCGACAGCATCGAAGACACCAGATCTTCAATCAGAGCCAATAAATGGTCTTAAAACACCTCCAAGAGGCTCTATGTCAACTTTCAGGTCAAACCGACAACGTTTGACCCAACATCAACCCTCGAATAGTAAAATCAAACCTTTCGGCAGTGGGAACCACCAAACCATCTGTTGACACCAAAAATGTCACTATGTCCCTTCAACACCAAAAGCTACATGGAGCCACATCCTGCCATAAATAGGAAGGCGCCACTTCAAGCACCAGATCTTGTCAGAATCAAACAAAAACTGCAAGATCCTTCAAAGCAGCCAAAAGAGGGGTACACATGAAGTTTCGGGCCATTTCGACATCATTTGGCCTAACTTCACTCCTCCGACAGGCAGACAAGAGCTCCCGGCAGCGACAATGTCGAAGACTTCAAAACTTCGATCAGAGCCTACGGATGGTCTCAAAATACCTCCAAAAGGCCCCCTGCCAAATTTCAAGTCAAACGGACGACGTTTGACCCTTCATCAACTCTCGGGAAGCAAAAAACAAGCCCATCGGCAACGGAGCACCCCGGAATCATGGCATTCAAATTGGAGCTAATGGATCGTCTCAAAATGACTCCAATAGGTCCCCTGTCAAATTTTAAGTCAAACGGACATCGTTTGGCTTAGTTTCAAAGCTCGGCATTTTCCTCGAGGTGAAATCAAGGCGAGCATTTGCGGGACCCCAAAAGGCTTCAAAACTCAAACTAAAGCCCATGGTTGGTCTTACTTACTACTCAGGAGGCTCCCTGTCAAATTTCAGGTCAATCGGACATCGGTTGACCATAAGTCAAAGCTCGGCATTTCTCTCATGGCGAAATTAAGGCAAGCGTTTGCGGGGCCCCAAAAGGCTTCAAAACTCAAACCAAAGCCTATGGTTGGTCCTATCTAATGCTCAAGAAGCTCCACGTCGAATTTCAGGTCATTCCAACATCGTTTGGCCTAGTTTCAATGCTTGACAAAAAATCGGCAAAACCGCACAACAAAGTCTTCGGCTTTCCAGAAAAATAGGAAACTTTGTGCTCCGATTTGCGTGGCTTCTCGTCGGGTTTTCTCCAAGAGAATCAGGCCAATAAATGAGGGGAAATGTCAGCAAAAATACAGAAGAAAAAAGAATGAAAAAAGATCGAAAAACGGCGAAGATACGGCGACCGGAAGGCGGCCAAAAAATGGGCCCAAGGCCCATGGTCGCCAGCCCCATGGTCGCCGGCGACCATGGAATTTCCGGCGACCCAAAAGTCGCCGGAAACCCACTTTTTCGGGTCCGTTTCGCGATCCGAGTTGATTGGCCCCTGTGATTTTTCCAAAATCTGATTTTTCGTGCATGAAATCCGTCAATCTTTATTAAAATCACGGATTCACCGCCGAAATCATTGGATGATCATTCGACGCCTCGAAATCGTCAAAGAAAGTACACTTTCTGCCCGCCCGATCGTGAAATCGACAGGACGGATGTTGCCGGCACATTGAGATCAATCAATGTCTGAAATTTCATCGCCATCCGACATCAAACAATGTGTGGATCCATCGGCGATCATCGCGAGAAGAATTCCAAAAGACACTGCGCGGCCCGCGACTCTTCAAGCGACTTGGCGGCCAATTAATGAGAATAAATGACCCATTTTATGACAAGTTAATGCGGTCATTAACTCATTATTTTGAACGGCCCAATCAAAAGCAAGCAAATGGGAGTTACAAATCCAATGATTTATGGCATTAAAGCCACGAAACTCCTCCCATGATGGAGATTAAATGCAATCAAAGGCTCATTAATCTCCATTGACCAATCAAATTCAAGGAAAAAGGAGTTACAAAACAAATCATTTAAAACTTGTAACTCCTCCCATTATGAGCATTAATGTATTAAATGCTCATAAACCCTCCTAATGGCCACCAAAAGCCTATAAATAGGAGGGCTTTTCCAAGGAGAAGGCCCAGAAAAATTGCTCGGAAAATCCCGGAAAATCCAGAGAAATCAGAAGAACCTCTGCCAATTTGAAGAAAAGAAACTCTGCTGCAAGAGCCACTACAAGGTGATTGAAGCACCCTTGGGGGGCCACCCCCCCAAGGACCTCCCTTCTTCTACCAACATGGCTAAAACGTGGCTTTTCAGCCCGTTTACTTAGCTTTTTATCGGATATAAGACCTTCTCTTGGTCTTTGTCCTTTAAAAATCTGAGGTTAGAAAGCCGAGCCAAGAATCCAAGCATCGTGTTCTCATCTGCATGGACGATGGAGGAGCCCATACATGACTCGCGACCGTCGATCTGAACGTGTCCCCACAATCGAATGAGAAGTCAGATTCCTTTTCTTGATTTCTATTGTACTTTATTTTTCTTTTAGAGACAAAAATCACAATTCTTGTCTTTCATAATGGATGAGACTTGTAAATCGCCTTTTACGGCAAAATCGCCTTTCACGGCAACAAATGAAATCGCCTTTCACGGCATTCAAAAAAACCCCTGTCTCTTTTCTTAAAATATGTGTGCAATGGAAAACTAGAAAAAGTTTCATTTCCCCTTTCTACTTGTGAAGGTGGATCTTCTGATCACCGTTTCTAAATTCCAAGTAGAAAAGTGAAATTGGCATACCCGTACAAAAAAAAAGATGTTGAAACCCTTTACCTTTTTCTTCTCCTCCCCTCCGCCGCACCCCGAAAGACCCGGGGCGGAGGCAGCGGGAGAGAGGGAAGGAATCGGGTCCATCACCATCACTCATAAAAAAAAACACATGGGTGGTCTCAAAATACTTCCAAGGGCCTACATGTCAAGTTTCATGTCATTTTGGCAATATTTGACCAGACTTTGACCTCCCAGAAGCAAAATCAAGCCTCCCGGTGGCGGAGCCCCTCAAGACCATGATTTCCAAATCGGCTAACAGATCATCTTAAAATTACTCTAAGAGGTTCCTTGTCAAATTTCAGATCAATTGGACATGTTTGACCGTACAATAACGCACGGCATCTTCCTCACGACAAAATCAAGTCTATTTGCGATAGGACTCCACACGACTTTAAAACTCAAACGAAAGCCCGTGGCTGCTCTTATTTATTGTCCAAGAGGCTTCACATCAAATTTCAGGTCATTCCAACATCGTTTGACCTAGCTTTGGCCTCTAACGGTAAATCGGCAACTCTACGTGACAAAGTCTTCGGCCTTCCCGGAAAATTAGAAACTTTGCCCTCTGATCTGCACGACTTCTCATCCAGTTTTCTATAGGGAAAAATACCAAGAAAAATGTGCAAAAATACCTAGAAAAATATGTGCAAAAATACCAAGAAAAATGTAAAAGAAGAATAAACCAGAAAAAATCAGAAGACGACTGAAAAACGACGACCATGGGTGCATGGTCCCTGGATTTTCACTGAAAACCCGTTTTGGGTTTCTTTTCGTGTTCCAAGCTATTTGGCCTCCGTGATTTTCCAGAAATCTAATTTTCGGCCCATGAAATCCGGCGAACTTGACAACATCTCGGATTCACTATCGAAACCATGGGTTTGTCATCAGATGCTTCAAAATCGCCAACCGGCCGACCAAGAAAGCACACTTTATGCCCAAACGATCAAGAAATAGACATGACAGATGGTTCCGGCCCACTTGTATCAATTAATGTCTCAAATTTCATGATCTTCCAACAACAATCGGCATGAGAAATCCATCGATAATCAAGGCTTCCAACGTCGTGGGTATAATTCCAAAAGACGCGGCATGGCCCGCGACTCTTCAAGTACTTTGACGGCTACTTAATGCGGTTAATAACCCATTTTATGACAAATCAATGTGGTTGATTGCTCATTATTGTGGATGGACCAATCAGAAGCCAAGGAATGGGAGTTACAAGTCAAAACACAATCATGGCATTAACCCATGTAACTCCTCCCATCATGGATTTTAAATGCAATTAAAAACCAATTATTCCCCAACGGCCAATCAAAATCCAAGAAAAATGAGTAACAAAAATGCAAATTCAAAAATTTGTAACTCCTCCCATCGTGAAGCATTAATGCAATTAATGCATTTAAAAGCCATAAACTCCCACCATGGCCACCAAAAGTGTATAAAAGGAGGCCATTTCCACCATTCTAGACACGAATAGACGACGGAAAAAACTCTACAAAGTTGCTACGACACTCCAACGACGACCTCTCCTTCGTTGAAGAAGTTCTGCAGTGACCACCACTACAAGGTAACCAAAGTCCCTTGGGGGGCCACCCCCTCAAGGCCTTCTTCTTCTGTCTCCATGGCTTAGATGCGGCTTTTCAGCCCGTCTACTTAGATTTTTGTTGGATATATATAGGACATCCTCTTGCTCCTTATTCTCTAAAAATCTGAGCTTCAAGCCGAACCAAGAGAAACAAAGGCATCCTCTGTTATCATATGAAGGATGATGGCGAAGTCCAAACATGAATTGCGACCGTCAATCTGAAGGAGTCCCCGCAATCTCCCGTGAAGTTAGATTTCCCTTTCTTCCTTTTCAATGTATTTTGTATTTTGTGTTTTTTAAAGAGACATAAAAAAATCACAACTCTTGTATTTTCTTTTGATAAGAATTGTAAATCGCCTTTCACGGCAAAAACATTGCTTTTCATGGCAAAAAATCGCCTTTCACTGCAAAAACATCGCCTTTCACGGCAAACAAATGAAAATCGCCTTTCACGGCATTCAAATCTAAATCATGTCTCTTTTCTTAACACATGTGCGATGAAAGTTAGGAAAAAGTTAATTTTCTTTTCTACTTGTAAAGGTGAATCTAGGGACCACCACTTGTTAATTCCAAGTAGAGTTGAGATTTGGCATACTCGTACAAAAAAAGAAAAAGAAAAAGTTGATGTTCGCTTTGTCTCCAATCACGAAAGGGTCGGACCCCATGGATTCTCACATCAACTGACCCCAGTAGTCCCGCGAACGAGAAAGCGAGCCCATCAAGCTAGCATACCCGATGAGACTCATTCATTTGATAACATGATGCTTAGAAAAGAAACATTTGCATATCATATTTTTGCTCTATGTTTATGCTTTTTTTCTGGATTCCTTAGCTCCTTTCTGGTTGGTGGCCTATGTTGGATTTTGTATCTAAAAAAAAGAAACATGAGAAGGGATTTATGAGAATTTCTAATTCTATTCTTGAGTTTAATTCCACCCTTTCATTAAAAAAAATCAGATTTCTCACTTTTGGATTCAAATTTGAGAAAATTTGGTTCTTCCCCTTTCAGATAATAGCTCGCCAAAATGTTTGAGTTGACATTCGGTTCGGGGGTTACTCTCCTTGATGGGTCCATTGGTGATCTTTAAAAAAAAATCAGATTTCTCACTTTTGGATTCAAATTTGAGAAACTTTGGTTCTTCCCTTTTCAAACATTAGCTCGTAAAATTGTTTGAGTTGACGTTCGGATCAGGGGGGCCATTTACTCTCTTTGATGGGTCCATTGGTGATCTTTCAAAAAAAAAAAAAGAAAAAAAAAATTTCAAAATCATTTCCGTCACTTTTGGATTCAAATTCGAGAAATTCTGGTTCTTTCCCTTACGAATAACAGCTCACAAAAATGTTTTGAGTTTTCATTTGGTTTGGAATACCATTTGCTCTCTTTAATGAATTCGATCTTGACCTTTCAAAAAAAAAAAAAAATACCTTCCATAACTTTTGGGTTCAAATTGGAGAAATTTTGGTTCCTTCCCTTTCGGATAAAAGCTCGTAGAAATGTTTGAGTTTGCGTTCGGATTGGAATACCATTTGCTCTTTTTGATGAATTCGATCTTGACCTTTCAAAAAAAAAAACCTTCCGTCACTTTAGGGCTCAGATTCAAGAAATTTCGGTTCCTTCCCTTTTAGATAAAACCTCACATAAATATTTGAGTTTGTGTTCGGATTGGAAATATCATTTGCTCTTTTTGATGAATCCAATCTTGGCCTTTCAAAAATCCCATCTTGTGTCCATTCCATGGGTGCAATTTCCAACATTTGTGCCTAGCGGTGCTAGTACGCCATTTCAGGTCTACTGTATTCGAGACTGACACACTTGTTTCCTCCAACATTTGTGCCTAGGGTTGCTAGTACGCCCTTTCGGGTCTAAAGTATTCGCGACCGACACATTTGTAACTCCAACCTCGTATTCATCTTATCTCGAGTGAGCCTTGCTTCTCGGTAATTTGAATTAAGGCTTACAATTGCTTATGCTGTCACTGGAACGCTCGTTCTGAGCTTACCATACTTGCGATCAGAAAAATTGTACCTTCAGTGGCTTTCTGCTTTCTTCAACTCGCAGCCTCGCTTGAGTTGGGCCATGTCCCGTTGAGTGATTTAAGAAGACAGAACCATAGTTTCCTATTTATGATCATTATATTCTTGTGATTACTAATGGATGTGGTCTTATTTCAAAAACTTCTTCGAAAGTAACAATGGCAGCTTCTTTGACCATTACATTCGATGAAAACAAGTACCAACTCATGCTTCAAGGGAAGCAAAATACGTGCACTCACAAGCGCCTTGCCAGCCGCCGAAGTGTCATCTCCATCGGCAACTCTCTGAACACCAGGTCGATCTCTACTCCAGGACCATTGTCTTCGGGACGTTGGGACCATTCCCACTCCCCATTAAGAAACCGCACCTGCCAAAAAGTAGAAAATCACCTCTGGACATGTCACTGCCCTGACACCAAAGGCGAGCACCAAAAGACCAGAAACCCGCGGCGCTCCCGTAAAGCTTCAACCTACAAGGAACCAGGTCTACCCCAAGACTTGATGCCCAAAACCTTCACCAAAGCAAAGAAGGTTCCAGGCGTCCACAAGGCCAGCATACATGGCCCCTCTCAAGAAAAACCGGTTCTACCCTCTCGCTTACATGAAGGAGGAGAGACCCGCCTACCACCTGACAATGAAGTAAACTCAGCACGAGCATGCTTGTTCCTACAAGCCCAAAATCAGATCATGCATCACAAGGCCTCTGCAAAAACCTGCCAAGGCCTACACTCCTTTGGTTCAAATCTTCATCTCAACAGGGACCGAACTCAAAAAATTTAAAGCTTCACTCTGACAGGCTAAGGACCAAGTCCAAATCTTGGCCATGCCAAGCTTCAAGGAAGACAGGCGAGCTGCTGCGCTCGAGAGAGCACATCCTTCATTGCTAGAGCTCAGCTAAAGCCGAACGAAGCTCAAATTGTTCGTCGTATACGTCGCCGTGCATTGTATCGACAAAAAAGGCTAGAAAAGCAAAGGACCAAGCATCTTACACTTCAGGTCTCGCAAAAATGGGTCGAAAAAGAAAGACCCGACCAAGTTACTACTGTCGATATGGTTGGAAAAACCAGAAGACGCCAGAAATCAGCAACCAGAATTCATGTCCAATGGCCGGTGACTCACAGCGTCACCGGGACACGAAGACATCAGGAGGAGTATCTTGCTCCTTCAAGCCAAGGACATCGGAGTAACCCTTCCTCGAGTGCAGGATGGGTCCATTGGTGATATTTAAAAACTAAAAAAAGCAAAAAGAGAAAAAAAATTAGATTTCTCACTTTTGGATTCAAATTTCAGAAACTTTGTTTCTTCCCCTTTCGAACAATAGCTCGCAAAAATGTTTGAGTTGACGTTCAGATCGGGGGACCATTTACTCTTTGATGGGTCCATTGGTGATCTTTCAAATTCAAAAAAAAAATCAGATTTCTCACTTTTGGATTCAAATTTGAGAAACTTTGGTTCTTCTAGAAGATAACTCGCAAAAATGTTTGAGTTGATGTTCAGATTGGGTGGCCATTTACTCTTTTGATGGGTCCATTGGTGATCTTTCAAATTAAAAAAAAAAATCAGATTTCTCACTTTTGGATTCAAATTTGAGAAACTTTGGTTCTTCCCCTTTCGGACAATAGCTCGCAGAAATGTTTGAGTTGACGTTCGGATCAGGGGGCCATTTGCTCTCTTTATCCATTAGCGATCTTTAAAAACAAAACAAAAAAAAAAAAAAAAAAAAACTTTCAAAAAGTCCCTCTGTCACTTTTGGATTCCGATTCGAGAAACTCTGGTTCTTTCCCTTTTGGATAAAAGCTCATAGAAATATTTGAGCTTGTGTTCGGATTGGAATACCATTTGCTCCTTTTGATGAATCCAATCTTGGCTTTTAAAAAAAAAATCCCATCTTGTGTCCATTCCATGGACGCAATTTTCAACATTTGTGCCTAGCGGCGCTTGTACGCCCTTTCGGGTCTACTGTATTCATGATCAACATATTTGTACCTCCAACCTTATATTCATCTTGCATCGAGTGAGCCTTGCTCATCGGTAATTTGAATTAAGGCTTACAATTTTTTCTAGCAGTCCCTGGAACACTCATTCTGAGCTTACCGTACTTGCAATCAGAACGATTGTACCTTGTACGACTTTTTGCCTTCTTCATCTCGCTTGAGTTAGGCCATGTCCCCTTGAGTGATTTAAGAACACATAACCATAGTTTCTCATTTATGATAATTATATTGTGATTACTAATGGATGTGGTCTTGTTTTAGACTTTTTCGGAACCAACAATGGCAGCTTCTTTGACCATTACCTTCAATGAGAACAAGTACCATCTTACGCTTCAAGAGAAGCAAAGTGTGTACACCAACAAGCACCCTGCCAGCTGCCGAAGTGTCATCTCCTTCAAAAACTCTTCAAACACCGAGTCGACTTCTACTCCACAGACCATTGTCTTCGGGACGCTAGGACCATTCCCACTCCTCGTAGAAGAGACCGCACCTGCTAAGAAGGAGAAAACCACCTTTGGACGCGTCACTGCCCTAACACTAAAGGCAAGCACCAAGAAACCTGAAACCTGCGGCATCCCCGCAAGGCATCAACCTACAAGGAACCAGGTCTACCACAAGACTTGGTCCTAAAAAACCTTCACCAAAGCAAAGAAGATTTCAATCATCCATAAGGCTAGCATACCTGGCCCCTCTCAAGGAGAACCGGTTCTACCCTCTCACTTACATAAAGGAGGAGAGACCTGCCTTCCACCAAGCAACGAAGTCAACTCAGCACAAGCATGCTTGCTCCCACAAGCCCAAAATCAGATCATGCATCACAAGGCCTCCGCAAAAATCTACTAAGGCCTATGATCCTTTGGTTCGACCCTTCATCTCAACAGGGGCCGAACTCGAAAGATTTAAAGCTTCACTCCGACAGACAAAGGATCGAGTCCAGATCTTGGCCATGCCAAGCTTCAAGGAAGACAGGCGAGTTGTTGCGCTCGAGAGAGCACATCCTTCATTGCTAAAGCCCAACCAGAGCCGACTGAAGCTCAAATTGCTCGTCGTATACGTCGTCATGCGTTGTATCGACAAAAGAGGCTAGAAAAGCAAAGGACCCAGCATCCTACACTTCAGGTCTCTAAAAAATGAGTCAAAAAAAATAGACCCGACGAAGTTGCTACTGTCCATATGGTTGGCAAAACCAGAAGACGCCAGAAGTCAGCAACCAAAATTCATGTCAGGCGGCCAGTGACTCGCAGTGATGGACCCATCTTCTGGCGCTCGGCGCTACCGAGGCCAGCGGAAGTGGGAGTCTGTTGGGTCCAATCCTTTTGCGCCCGGAGGCAAAACGGGTATCAACATTTTTTTGTACGGGCATGCCAGATTTTTCAACTCTACTTGGAATTGACAAGTGGTGGTCCGTAGATCCACCTTCACAAGTAAAAAAGGAAATCAACTTTTTTTCTAGTTTTTTATTGCACATATATTTAAGAAAAGAGACATGGTTTGTTTTGAATGCCGTAAGAGGCGATTTCATTTTATTTTGCCGTGAAAGGCGATTTTTGCCATAAAAGGCGGTGTTTGCTGTGAAAGGCAATTTACAATTCTTATCAATAATGAAAGACAAGAGTTGTGATTTTTTATGTCTGTTTAGAAAAATACAAACTACAATGAAAAAAAAGAAAAGGAAATCTAACTTCTCAGGAGATAGTGGGGACTCGTTCAGATTGACGGTCGCAAGCCATGTGTGGACTTCGCCATCATCCATGCAGATGAGAATAGAGGATGCTTTTGATTTGCTTGACTCGGCTTAAACCTCATATTTTTAGAGGATAAAGACCAAGACGAGGTCCTATATCCAATAAAAAGCTAAGTAGATGGGTTGAAAAGCCACGTCTAAGCTATAGAGGAGGAAGGCGAGGTCCTTAGGGGAAGTGACCCCCCAAGGGACTTTTGGTCACCTTGTAGCTGTAGTTGGTGCTGGACTTCTTCAACGGAGGAGAGATCGTTGTAGCAACTTTTGCAGAGCTCTAGACCATTTCCGTGCTTGGGTTTCTAGATTGGTTTCCTAATTGATTTCTCGGATTGATTTTTCCGGATCCGTTTTCTTTGGAATGACCCCCCTTTTATAGGCCTTTGGTAGACATTAGGTGGGTTTATGGGCTTTTAATGCATTAAAGCCACATGAAGGGAGGAGTTACAAGTTTTAATTCATTTATTATGTAACTCATTTTTCTTGGTTTTTGATTGACCGGTGGAGAATTAAGGGCTTTTAATTGCCTTTAATCTCCATGATGGGAGGAGTTTCATGGTTTTAATGCCATGATTTCATGGTTTTAATGCCATGATTTCTTTGATTTGTAACTCCTCTTTCATTGCTTCTGATTGGGTCGTCCAAAATAATGAGTTAATAACCACATTAAGTTGCCATAAAATGGGTCATTAACTGCATTAAGTGGTCGCCAGGGCATTTGAAGAGTCGCGGGACGCGCCGCATCTTTTGGAATTCTTCTTGCAATGATCGATGATGGATCTTCATGCTGATTGATATCGGATGACCATGCAACTTTAGACATTAATTACTATCAGTGGGCCGGTACCATCTGTCATGTCGATTTCTCGATCGATCAGGCAGGAAGTGTGCTTTCTTGGTTGACCGGTTTGGCGATCTCGGAGCGATCAATGATGATTTCATGCTTTTGACGGCGGATCCATGATGTTAATGAAGATCGACAGATTCTGTGCCTTCAAAATCAGATTTTTGAAAAGCCACAAGGACCAAACATCTCAAAACGCGAAAAAGACCCAAAAAATGGATTTTCAGCAGAAATTCGGTGACCCGGATTTCCAAAGTCACCGGCGACCATGGGGACTTTGGTCCCTTTTGGTCGCCGATTTTCGGCCTTTTTTCCGTTTATTCTGCTTCTTTCTTCTCCGGTATTTTTTCTGACATTTTTGTACATTTATTGGCCTAATTTCCCTATAAAAAACTTGATGAGAATCCTTGCATATTAGAGTGCAAAGTTTCCAATTTTCTGGGAAAGCCGAAGACTTTATAGTGCAAAGTTGCCGATTTTCCGTCAGAAGCCAAAATTAAAACGATGTCTGAATGACCTAAAATTTGAGCTAAAACCTCCTAAGTAGTAGATAGGACCAACCATACGCTTTTGTTTGAGTTTTGAAGCCGTGTGGGGTCCTGTCGCTAGTAGACTTGATTTGGTTGCGAGAAAGATACCGCGCTTGGATGTACGATCAACCGATGTCCGATTGACCTGAAATTTGACAGGGAGCCTTTTGGAAGCATTTTGAAGTCACCCATGTCCTCTGTTTTGTGAATCAGGATTGTCGCGACCCCGGACTGGGTCCCACAGGCCTAATCCGGGATCGGGACACTAAAGAGAAATTATGTGGATGATGAATGAATGATACACAATCCTATGAATTAATGTAAATCAAAATGTATACGAATTCATCAAAGATGCCACTCGTACACGCGATTTTCCACAGGTGTCCGCGGTGAGGATATCACATCAACATGAATATTTCTTTTAAGGGCGGAAGTGTGTAGCAAATCTAATTCATACATTCATGTTCAAGATAACAAGATTAAAACATAATTAACACCAGTATCAAAATGAGCAATGATCGTTAGTTATTTCTCCAAAGGAAGTTAAAGTTTACAACAATGTCATTTAATTACAATTCCCAAAAATAGAGGCCAACAAAGGCCAATATAAACAAAATAGCAAGTTCCCAAAATAATGGTTAATCCCTAACCCAAAATGTTACGTAACTCAAATACCCGAATGTCTAAACGACATCATCGACGTGCCACTCAACTAGACGTTGTGGTTCTCCGACCGCCTCCTCGTGCTCTTCCTCAGGATAACCGACAACAGGACCTGAGTACCAAAACAAGGGTCAAACACGACGGTTTGGCAAATGAGTGAAAAGATAATACAACAATTGAAATTACCTTGAAAAAACATTTAAACCTGTTAAAACAATAGATTTCATAAAACAAAAGGATCATCTATTCAAAACATATATACAATTTAAAACAAGTAAAGTATCCAAGAAATTCGGGAAACAACCAATATGGCAACCACACGAAGCTAAGTCCTCTATCACCGAAGTGACATGAGCATATCGGGATGTTGACCTCAGTCACCGAAGTGAGGATATGCAACATAAGTAACATATACATAATAATAATATAGGACATGACCACGGTAGCGAACTGGGCATCGGGAACCACAGTAGCAATCTACGGCATAGGGACAAGACTACAGTAATAACTAGATAGCGGGATCCAAACTGCAGCGGGCGGAATGGGAGAGGGATCTCCAAGTCGGTGAATCAGACCGGCAAGGTTATCTAAGCTTAGTGGTGCCGACTCATGGGTCAAATATCATATATCAAGACATATACAAAATTCATATGATGCACTTATATAAACAGGCAGAAATAGGTGCTCGAAGGCACAAATATCATTTCAAACGGAAAGTGCATATCGGGACTAGCAAAATACTACAGTTTCAAATTCAGTATTTTCGGGAATGAGAACTCATAAATTATGAAGTTCGGGACCAGTATCGGGGTTCGAAATTCGATCAAAGCGAATAAAGGTCCCATATGTCATATACAATAAAAATTGGTACTCCTTGAGTTTGGAGACATTGCGGGCTCTTTATACACCTTAGGATTTTCAACACTTCAAATGAAAGCTTGTGGTTTGGTTTCTCTTTTCAAATGGGTGCTAAACAATGGTTACAAGTTTTCCCATCACAATAGGGTTCCCAACAAACCTCTCTCAATCCGTTAAACATTTCATTTTTTCTCATAGAATGATCCCAGATGAATAGTGTCCATCGCTCGAGCGGACAAAGAGTTCGCTCGAGCGACGAGCTCTCTGGAATGGTTTTCTGGGAGGTTCGCTCGAGCGGATAACGGGTTCGCTCGAGCGAACATGTTGGCTCAAGTGAACAATAAGTTCGCTCGAATTAACAAGTTTCTGTGGGAGACCTGATACAATTCTGGGAAAGTTCGCTCGAGCGGTTAAGGGGTTCGCTCGAGCGAACCTGTTGGCTTAAGCGAACAATTAGTTCGCTCGATCTAACAAGGTTCTGTGAGAGCTCTGATGTGATCCTGGGAATGTTCGTTCGAGCGAATAAGGGGTTCGCTCAAGCGAACTGTCTATTGGAATAGCTCAGAGTCATTTCTGGACAGGTCACTCGAGCGACCTACCAGGTTCGCTCGAGCGAACTGCCCAGAAACTGATTCCAAGATTGTTCTGCTCCCTTCCATTTTTACTTCTTACAAGCTCCATTAGTCACACTTTCTCATCAAAATGAGAGGGTCATATCCTCCTTCTTATAACTTTCAAAACACCATCATCTCTCCATCAATACCTTCATAAACATCAATCAACACATATTCTTCTTCTCAACCACATTCAACCACAAAAGAGGAGAGAAAATCCACAATCATAAGGAGTCATTTAGCTACAATTAAGTAATAAATGGAAAGCTATCAACCACATTTCCAAAACAATAAATGAGTTAGCAAAACTCTTAATGAACATTTATTTCAAGTCAATGCAGGCAATAAATATGGGCATGAAAGACAAAACCAACATATTTTTCATAACACATTAAAGTGATTAAATTCATCATTTCATCCACTTGCCTTAAGGTCTCTAATCAAGAAAAACAAGCATCTAGTCACCACTTACAAGCCAAGAACAAAGCTACACAAAACCCCCAAAACAAACCCTAAAATGGGTCAAACAAAGAAATAGAAAAAGAGAGTTCACAATAATGAAAATGGAGCTTCTCATGGACCAGAAGAACACATATCTAAGAGATTAGGGAGAGAACTTACTTGGAAGGTCTCCAAATGGAGAGAGCTAGCTCAAAGCAAGTCTTGTTGATGGTGGTTTTCTTCAAAAATGGTATCAATAGGAAGCTCTCAAGATGGTGAGGAGGATTGTAAGACCCCGACCCGAGTGATCCCGATTAGTGCTTAGTTAGTTGCATGTTAGTCTTGATTTGTCTTGTGGAGTTTGGTTTAGTGGTCTAGAGTAGCTTTGGAATAGCTTTGGGGATTTTGAGTACCTTTGGTATTGTGGGGCCCTTTGGGGGTTCCCTTGTTTATGGCTTTTTGTGTGCTTGAGGTTTTATATTGGTTTTCTTGATTTGTATTTCATCCCGATTTACTTGTTTTATTATTGCCTTCAACTTTCATGTTGATCCCGTCCCCGTTCGAAACCCCGAAACATGACTTTTCTAGCTTCAAGGGCAAAACAGTACTTTTACACTAAATCTATACCAAATTAGTGTTAATCTCGAAACCCGCGAAACATAAACTTTTTAGAAACTAGATATTTCGACGATCATTTCTTCCTTCTTCGTCGATTTCATCCGGAGCCCCAAAAACCACTATTTCAGCCCAACTAGGTTACTTGATGGTAAAGCCCACTTGTGTAGCTTATAAAAAGGAACCCTTCTCCTTCATTCTCGCTTTTCCAGCAACTTTGACTTGAGCCTAGGGTTTCTCTTCTTCTCCTTGCTTCTCCATCATCAAGCATCTCCCAAGCTTGCACCATCATCTCAAAAGATTTCATAATCTTCTTCTCCATTGCAAGGGCTCTCCATTGACACCATTTTGAAGGAAATCCCATCACTCCAAGACTTTCTTCTAGCTTGCATTGCTCTTTTGGAACACCATTTGGTAAGCTCTCTTCCTAATCTCCTAGATTAGTATTCTTCTAGCCTTAGAGAAGCTACATTTTCAATGTTGAAAGCTCTCTCCTCTTCTTCATTGTTTTGACCCATTTTAGGGTTTGTTTTAGGGGTTTTTGGTAGAGCTTGTATCCTTGTTTTGCAAGAGTGCTAGAGCTGGTTTTTCACTGATTGAAGACTTGAGGCAAGTGGATGTTTTGACATTTTTACATTTGAAAGAGTTTTGTTGAAATGCATTTATGTTTTCACCTAATGTTATGAGGTATTAATGACTTGTTAGATTTGAAATAAATGCATATTTGTGAGTCTTGAAAGCTTGATTTATCCATGTTTTGGATTGCTCATCAGATTTGGAAACAATGTAGAAAAGATAGGAAAAAATGGAAAGATCACTGCACTGCTGTAACAGAACCTGGGTTCTGTTACGCAGTGTACGCGGTCGACCGGCCAAGGGAGCGGTCGACCGGCGACACTAGAACAGGCCCCCCTGCTGGGCAACCTGCAGAACTGCGGGAGTCTCAGTTATGCTGAGCACGCGGTCGACCGGCGACACAGAGGTCAGGCTCTCTGGAGCCTGACCAAAACACTGTTCACCATTTTAAGTTACAACTCCCGGTCGACCTGGCCAGGTCGACCGGCCCAACTGGAACCCTGCAGAAAACCGACTTTTTCCCTATGATTAAATGGACTTTAGATGGAACTTAGTGACTCTTTTGTGGACCCATTGGACTTCTTTTGAGGATGGTTGAACCGTCATTTCCTCACGGTTAATCCGGTCGTATCGGTACTTAACCTAATTCAATCTTGAACGGTGCGGAACGACGGGATATCCTTTCTTTTATCTAAACGCGAAATTGGGTTGTTTGGGTATCGCGAATCCGTTTTCCCTTCGACGAATGAGTAGGTTGTAAGGTACTACTAGATTAACATTATGCTTAGGATCCCATCCCTCTTAGGTTTTGTTTAATTAAAATACGATTAGGGTTGAGTCCCTAAGGTGCATAAAGAGCCCGAAATGTCTCTAAACTCAAGGAGTACCAAGTGATCATCACAATGGACATACGGGGTCCTTATCCACTTGATTTATATCGAATCCCGATACTTGTCCCGTATTTCAAGAAATGTGATTTATCATTCCCAAAAACATCAAAATTGGAACTAGAGCTTTTGCTAGCCCCGACATGCACTTCCCGTTTGAAAATGAAAATTAGTGCTTTTAAGCACCCCGTCCCGCCCATTTATTAAAGTGCATTAAATATGATTTGTACATGACTTGTTTTACATGATTTGACCTATGAGTCGGCACCACTAAGCTTGGCTTTCTTTGCCGGTTTGATCGACCGACTTGGAGACCCTTTCCCGTCCCGCCAGCTGCAGTCTTGGATCCCGCTATCCGGTTATTACCGTGGTCTTGTCCCGATACCCGGTTCGCTACCGTGGTCCCGTCCCGTATTGTATTATATATGTATATGTTACTTATGTTGTATCTCCTCACTTCGGTGACTGAGACAACATCCCGATATGCTCTTGTCACTTCGGTGATAGAGGACTTAGCTATGTGTGGTTGCCATCTTGTCTGTTTCCCGTTTCCTTGGACACCTTACATGTTTTATCTTGCATATGTATTTGAATAAATGTTTATCTTGTTTTATGAAACTAATGCTTTGACAGGTTTAAATGATTTTCAAGGTATTTTTCTATATTGTTATGTCTTTCTATCCGTTTGCCAAACCGTCGTGTTTGACACTTGTTTTGGGTACTCAGGTCCCGTTGTTGGTCTCCCCGAGGAGGAGCTCGAGGTTGCGGTTGGCGAACTGCAACGACTAGTTAAGTGGCACGCCGATGATGTCATCTAGACATTCGGGTGCTTGAGTTGCGTAACACATTTTGGGTTGTATCTAACCATTCTTTTGGGGAAACTTGATACTGTATTCATTGGCCTTTGTTGGCCTCTATTTTTGGGAACAATGTAATTAAACTACTTTGTTGTAAACCTTAACTTTATTTTGGGGTTATAGCTTTAATGATCATTGCTCATTTTGATACTAGTATGAAATATGCTTAATCTTGTATCTTGGACATGAATGTATGAAATAGAGATTTGCTACACGCTTCCGCACACAAAAGAAATATTCATGTCGATGTGTTATCCTCACCGCGGACACCTGTGGGAAATCGCGTGTACGAGTGGCATCCTTCTTGATGGCTCGTATACGTTTTGTTGGTTTGGTTTCAATAAATTGGAACAATCAATCATACATCATATAACAACATCACATTAGTGTCCCGATCCCGGATTAGGCCCGCCTTCTTAGTGGGGACCCGGTCCGGGGTCGCGACAAGGATGATGAAGTTCATTTCTCAATTTGTGCAAGGTTGGTAGTGTTTTGATGATGGAAAACCAAGAGGGAGAAGAATGGCAAGGAAAATCCTAGACTAAGCTCTTGTTGTGCTGGAAAAGGAGAAAGGGAAAGAGAGATGGGTTCCTTTATAGCAATTGTAAGTGGGCTTCACCACTAGAAAATTTTGTGGGGTTAAAATTATGGTTCTCGGGGCTTCAAATGAATTTGACGACAAAGGAAGAAATGATCGTTGAAATTTCTAGTTTCCAAAAAGTATATGTTTCACAGGTTTCGGGGATATCAAATCTTGGGTCCAGATTTAGTGAAAAAGACTGTTTTGCCCTCAATGCAATGGAAGTCGGGTTTCGGGATTCGGGACGGGAACAAGATCAACATGAAAGTTATAAAGATCGACGAGATTAGTAAAATGGGATAAAAACACAAATCCAAAGAATCTCGATTAAACCCTCAAGTACACGCAAAGTCATAAAAGGAACCCCCAAAGGGCCCCACTAATCACAAAGGCACTCGAAATTTCCCAAAGCTATAACAAAGTTATTCTAAACCCAACTAAATCAAGACACACTAAACACACTTAGAACTAACACAACTTAATCAACACTAAACGAGGTCACTCGGGTTGGGGTCTTACAAGGATCTCTGACTTCACCACCTCCGGGAGCTTTTATTCAGCCGCTGGAAGAGTGAAGTTAGGTCAAGTGATGTCGAAATGGTCCGAAACTTCATATGTACTCTTCTTTTGGCTGTTTTGAAAAATCTTGCAGTTTTTGTTTGACTCTGACAAGATTTGATGCTTGAAGTGGCATTGCCCGTTTATAGTAGGATGCAGCTTCATGTAGCTTTCTATGTTGAAGAGGCAAAGTGACATTTTTTGTGTCAACACGTAGCGTCACCAGGACACGAAGACATCAAGAAGAGTCTCCTACTCCTTTAAGCCAAGGACAACAGAGTAACCCTTCCTCGAGCTCCTCATCCAAAAGAATGAGCTCCAGCTCGGTTACCAAGACGATATCTTCGTTCGAATCCTGAGGGATGAACATCTTGGTTGCAAACTCTGAGCCACCTTATAATCCACCTCATAATGACGTGACTGCGCGCATCCAGCAATTAGAGCAAGGTCAACAGAGGATTGGGGCTTTGATGGAAAACCTCCTTCTCACCCTTCAGCGTCAGGGAAATGATGAAAACCAATGATCATCGGTATTGCCCATATCATCAAATGATCTTGCATACTCTCAATCAATGCTTTGTTGTAGGAGAGAAGATCAATGAGATGTGGAAAAATAGAGTCATCACCTTCAACAAAAACTACGGGTCCACCTCTGTCAACATGGTGTTATGTGAACAAACATCAGAACCACCAAAGAAGAAAATCACTATTTCCTTTAAGGTGATAAAAAGAGTTCGAACATCACAAGAACTAGTTCCTTACCAAACACCAGACAGACAACCCATATAGGTGCATCCTGATCTCCTGGAAGATGAAGACTGTGAGATTGTCAAAACTACGCCGATAACTCAACAGCAAAGGCAAGCCAAGAGATATATCCGCAAGTTCCCGCAAGTTCAAGCAGTTGGAGAAAGCTCGACCAAAACAAGCTTGGGTTAACTTCAATTAGATGCTGGATTTAGAAAATGACCAAAACTATTAAAACGATAATACTTAAAAACCACATTATTAACGGTTAAGAGTTTTGATAATTGAAGTTGTTAAATCCTAATTTGTGGAATTAAGTCATTTTTAAGCCTTATTTGGATCATACCAGACTTATTTATTCCCGAACCTTAGATCTACTTTCACCATTAGATTCAGTAAATTAGGCAAACTGTTTAAGAACGTGATTTCACTTAAATGGAAAAGTTAGAGTATTTTAAGAAAAAGTTTATGTTTATAAGACTTTAGATGACCAAGTGAATTAGGAATTTTATCTCACATTTATATGTCAAATTAACATGTTGATGTGAGTAAAAGCTTCTGTCAACTGTGATATATGTGATGGTTAAGCAAATTGTGAGTTGATCATTAAAAGTATGATATTTATGGGCTTGATCGTGGGACGCAACGTTTTTTGTGAAGCCGAATAACAATACTAGAGGCCTGATCGTGGGACGCCATGTGTTTTGCAAAGCCCCCAAAAGTTATGAAAAGCTATGGCTTCATCATGGGACGCCACGTGTTTTGTGAAGCCTAGTATGTGTTAAGTAATGTGAATGAAATTATGACATTGTCGTGTTCTCCTTAATTGTCAGTATTTTTGTTCATATGTCATGATTTTTTTTAATAAGATTATGTCATAAAATATTGATATTGTAATATAATTTTTTCGTAACAGCTAGTTTATTTTAAATTATCACAACTTCATATTATTGATTTAATAATTTTATAAAAACTAAATTTCTCTCTAAACTTCCAAATTAGACGAAATGACTAAGGACTTGTTTGACATCATTGCAGTAGGATGTTCCCACGTGCTCACGAGATAAAAATGTTAGGATCATGTTTGGATGGCATTTTTCAACTGTCTTGCGAAAGCTTTTTGAGGGTCCACTTATTGAGCTGGTTCTTGCTCACCCCCTTATTAGCCCTTTTAGATGGTTCGGCATGAGAGCATTAAACTTGAGCAAAATTGAAGAGAGGATTCCTTGGAGATGTCATAAAATTTTCTTCTCTTCTTTCGTAGGAGAAATTTTTCTAATTCATTTGGTCATCTAAAGTCTTATAAACATAAACTCTTACTTAAATACTCCAACTTAAATACTCCAACTTTTCCATTTAAGTGAAATCACATTCTTAAACAGTTTGTCTAATTTATCGGATCTAATGTTGAAAGCAAATCTAAGGTCCGAGGACAAATAAGTCTGGTATGATCCAAATAAGGTTAAAAATGACTTAGTTCTACAAATTGGGATTTACAAACTCCAATTATCAAAACTCTTAACCGTTATTAATGTGTTTTTTAGTAACATTGTCTAATAGTGAAGGTAGATCAAGGATCCCACATCGGGTGGGCCCGGATTCATAAAAAAAATTCTCAAAGGTCATGATTGCTAACTGGGCCAATCAGAAAATGCATCAGTCATTTGCCTACTTATATCTCACTTAGATAAGCATTCTAAACGATGTGGATTGATCTAAATCCTTTGTTTATGATAGTAATTAATGTTTTTCTTTTATTTATTAATTAATCAATATTACATGATCTTGAATAGTTCTGGTCATTTTCTAAATCCAGCATCTAATTGAAGTTAACCCAAGTCAGATTCAAGTTTCGGATGGTCTAAATTGCCTCGGGATTGTCAAGAGTAGACGGGCATGTTTAACTTTAGTAAATTCTTGCTGTACAAAGTTCAAGGGTGTAGGGCTTTCTTTGGTCTTTAACCGAGTCATATCTGGATATTAGTCTGATCTATTTGATTACATCAATAAGCACAGTTTAATGGGGCGGATAATCCTGAAACTTATCCTAAAACTTAAACTGCGCCCAAAACGGTCAGACCCAACCTGACCCGAACAGAACCCGACCCATCCTGCATGCCTAATCTGGCCAGGGAGACCAATTGGGTCGGCTGACGACCTGATCCGACCTGACCCAGCCTCGACAATGCCCAGGCGGGCTATCAGGTAGGTGGGTCAGTAGAACCGACCAGACCTAGCCAGCGCCCAGGTCAAAACCAGGCTGGCTGGCTCATTCTACCCGGCCTAGGCGGCTGGGCACCTCCTCTTCTTCCCTATTTGCTGCACAGTTTGCAGCCAATACCCTATCAGGTTTTTTTTTTTTTTTTTTTTTTTTTTCTAACAAACTGAGATGATATATTAATAAAACAATGAATAAAATAGAACCACAGATCTACTATTACCATGCATTCCTAAGATCTAAATAAAAAAGAATAAATCAAGCATACTCATAATCTATTAGATCTACACAGATTTTATATTTTTTAACATAGATCTAAATCAAGTAAAGATATTGCAACATCATAGATTATCACGTAATTGAAAAAAAAGAGAAACTAAATACAATCCTAAACCTAAAAACTGAAAAAGAAGGCCTAAGAACCCAACTTACTCAATGATGAAACTCTAAAGTTAGACATGTGATCGAGATCCAGAAAAGCCAAGAGGCATGGACGTCTTAGAGGAAGAAAAGACAAAGAAAGGAGGAAAGCCTTTTTAAATCTCTTAGGATATACCCATAATAGAATGCTAAAAAACGACCCCCTCTTTTCTGCCAAAACCTCCTTTTCTTTCTCTTTCTTTCCATTAATTCTTTCTTTCCTTTTCCCTCAATTAGCATTGCTCAATAATAATACCAACTAGATCTCTTCCTCTCTTTAACTTAGTTTCCAAAAACCAAATATTTTTCTTTTAAATCAAAATAATCTCTTACGAGATATCATCCTCATCATATTCTAACTCATGCTAGCCATTATTAAAGGCCAAAAATGCACGTGTGAAACCCAATCAAGGATCCATAACGTGGGGCCCACACAAAGTTTTGATTTATTAAAGAGACCCCGCTAATGACACTTGGATTAACATGTTCACACACTTCACATTTTATCATCTCCCTAGTAGAGGATCGGTCGAATCATAACCAATCCTGCTTGTCGATCTTAAAAGTAAAATCATACCAACAAGCCTACAAGTTATGTGCCATAACCATCTTGACTACACCAAATCACGTCTTCTTCAGATCCACCTATCATTTCCAAGACCAAAACTCTCACTTCCCACCTAAAACATTGGAATCAACATCATGTTGGCAACATCCTGAAAGAAACTCATAGGCTATAAATCATAAAATAAAAGGTATACAATCAGCGCCAAGTTATGCTCATTATGTGCTTCTTCATAATTTGGAACAGCAGCTCATGAAAGAGTAACAGATAAAAGCATCACAATTAGAATTGTTTTTGGCTCAAAGAGCTAAGATTTCCAGGCTCTCTTGGGGTATAGGAATACCTAGTTTTTCCAAAATATGGAAAAAACTTCACTTCAAAACAAGCCATATTGATTCCTTGGAGGATCAACATGGTCATATTCTCACAGATCCAACTGATACATAATATAACTGCCTAACCCACTTCTGTGCTTTATTCCAATTGTAGGTAAGAAATCATATGGACCATATCAGTCCTCATCAGAACCTAATGCCCTTATCTTTTCTTTTAAATGCAATCCCTCTCTGGTCCTGCATCTGAAGAAGAGGTTCGCCAAGTAGTCTTTTCAATTCAACAAAGCTCCTAATCTGGATGTTTACTCTTCTGACTTCTATCAAAAAAGTTGGCTCTTGGTTAAATCGGAATTCGGAACTCATATATGGAGTCAACTACTTCTTTACTCATAATCAACTCCCTCAACCATTAACTAAAACAACCATAGTTTTAATTCCTAAGTCCCAAGGAGCAAAGAAAATTGGGGACTACCGCCCAATCAGCCTATGTAATGTCATGTATAAGATCATATCTAAAATCTTAGTCCTTAAACTCCAAAACATTTTGCCTCAAAATATCTCCTCAAACCAGGGAACTTTTGTAAAAGGTACATTTTGGCCAAGGAAATGATCCACCTTATGAAAAATAAGCATAGGAAAACTACTCTTCTGGCTATAAAGCTTGATATCCGGAAAGCCTACAACACAATCTCATGGGTTTTCCTTCAGGGTTGCCTCCTCAATTTACGATTTTCCAATACTGTTAGAGCCTAGCTCTGCAAATCCACACATGTTGCCCTTGCACACAGATGTGCACGGCATCAGATTTCATCTTTGGCTAGCTGATCCACTACTTGATTGTTTTGTAAAGAGATATAGCGTTTTGACAATTTTTTTAAAAAAAGATGGTTTTTTGTCATTTAAAGTGGCATGGGAAGTAACTTTTTGGCTTTTTTTGGTAAAAGGTAGAGGTGTTTTTTTAATTTTTTTAAAAAGAAGATGGTTTTTTTTTGTCATTTAGTAGCATGAAAAGTAACTTTTTTACTTTTTTGCTAAAAGGTGGAGGTGTTTTTTTAAATATGGTATTTTTTTATTTGATCCCTTTTCTGTTATTGTCTCTTGAAATGATAATTCACCTCACTTCACTAGTAAAGTGAATTTACCAAACAGGCCCTTAATGGACTTAGGTCACCAGAATTAATTCTAACCCAACTCGGACGTATATGAGACGGTCATTTATACTAAATGGCACCAAAGAATCTCATACATACTCTTTCACTTCGAATACAAACTTGCACTGATGCCTCCATTTGCAGCAACCCAAGTATGATAAACAGTTTGGCCCTCCAAATCTGGATCCTTAATATGAAATAAGATCAACTTTTTATCAATCATAAAAGTATCAAGTCTCATATAATTTTTTCAAAAATATACTTAAAAAAAAAAAATAAGTTACATGAACAAGGACTTCTTACATAAATAGAGAAAACCAATTGAATCTTATTTTTAAATAAACTGTACCTACGTTTACCTCCTAAAAAGAAACCTTAATCATTTATGTCACATATGCACATTTCTATGGAATATCTTCCATGAGGAAAGGAAAGCCGCTAATATAAAAGTGAAATGGTAATTACTCTATTATCAAAGGCTAAAAAGGCACCGTCTTCTTCTACACACCGTTTCCCTCGAGTAGTTAGACCTCTACTCGCTAACATATCAGATCCAGAATAAACTAGAAGAGCAATTTTAAATTGTTTTACCTTCTTTTCAACAAGGACAATATCTAGTTGGGGAGTAGCTCTAAGAAAGAAACCAGGCCCTTAAACTGCACAATCAACATTAAGGTAAGGCAACGCTTTTAGAGCCTAAATTCTCCAGATTTCGCTCAACCCACTCAGTAGATCCAATCTAAAATAAAAGCAACACCAATTACCATTCACCGATCTCCGTGTGTGTGTGTGTGGAAATAATTGTATATTTAAATAAATTACTAATAAAAAATGCAAGCATACGATCAAACACACATATTGTCTTTTAGAGAACTCATGTCTGAATCAAAGACAGTTTGATTAATCGTCACAAACAATAGAAATTCAAGAAACACAACAAAATGATTCTCAAATCTCATCAAGATAGAATCGGACAGAGCAGGCTTCAGTACAAAAAGGCTTTGAATCACGAGGAGCTCTTTTCCTCTTCTTCTTCTCCAATCGGAGATTCAAAGGAGATGCTGTTTTGGAGAGATCCATGGACATCCAGTTTGTCTCGGCCCAGCTATTCTTCTGCCATTGTTGCTTGTGCTAACCAAGACCTGGTCCGATCTCTCTATTTTCAGTGTCATGAAGAGACCAAGGGTAGAAGATCTTAGAGCATTTGGAAATTTGTCCATGGATGAATATTCTGATGAATTTTAGAGGCTACACTATTTATGTAAATTGGGTGAAACACTTGATTTCAATCGCTTTCTCAAAGGTTTTCGATCAATCATATTGAAGAATATGAAAGACATGAAGCATATTAGGAAGCAATTCGTGTTGAGCACTTGATAAAACACTACAGCCTCCGAAGAGCTAAGTTGCAAGAATGAAAGTTTCCAGAAATAATAAAAGCCAATGTTGTGGAACCGAGTGTGGAGGAGACTGAAATTGAGGAACAAAAGCAAGAACCAGCTGATTCCACATTCAGTTCAAAAGAAGTGATGGACAAAGTGACTAACAGCATTAAGCAACATGTACAAGCAGTTGAATTCGGAGAAAAAGGATCTGAATTGCCTTCTTTGGATAGTGTTGACCAAAAGAAACAAGAAACAGATGAACTATTGGTTGTCTCGCAGTATCTTGCCAAACAAAGTAACTACTAAAATCCATAATCAACATGCAAAATTCTAATGGACAGGATCGTGCAACCAAAAGCACAGAATAAGCCAAATTATTAGTTCTGCATCACCTATATTTCTAAACTGATGTCTTCTTCACCTTCTTTGGAGTTCTTTCCAAATCCCAGGTCATTATAGGAAGGATTGTAAGACAATATCTCTAGGACTAAGATTTCAAATCCTACAAACTAAAACCAAGAGATTTCTTTCAATGGAAGGCACTAGTAAGATACAGTCCAATCCTCAAGAAACAGGAAAAATGGTTAGTTACAGATGAACAAAACATTTTATTGGTTGAATAGTTACTTTCATTAGAAAAGCAAGCAGTACAGGAGGAGTATACTGACAAACTAGAACAGAAAGACCCCAAAAGATAAAAGGAAAAGTCCCTAAGACAGAACTAGATTGGCCCTACAAATGAAAAGGCCAGCTCCTTCCAATTTAACAAAATCTGCTCGATAGAGTAACCTCTAAAAGACAGACTAATGGACACCCAGAGAGCAACTAAGAACTTAACTTTCCCCACCAAGCAGTTATCATTGGATACAACTCCTTCAAAGCATCTGGAGTTCCTTTCCTTCCAAATAGTCTAGAGGACTTCCAAAAAGGCCAAGCTCCATAACTCCTTTCCTCTAGGGGCTCCAGATGGGGCCTTCCAAGCCCGGAAGAGCTCTATCAGAGAATTTGGGAAAATCCAATAGCAGTCAAACCACTCAACCAACGAGCTCCTGTTAACTAAAGGTGGTCCACAGATTCCTTCACTCTTAAGCACATAGAGCAACTGTTAACTACAGTCATCCCCCTCCTTATCAAATTATCCTAGGTCAGGATTCTATTTCGGTAGCTAGCCACCCAAAGATTAGCACCCTCATAGGAGCCTTCATCTTCCTAATGCTATTAGCCGCATTCCACTCCCTCGAACCATTGGTAATGGAAGAGAAAGACCCATCTTTTGGGGAAGTCCACACCCTTGTATCCTCCACACTTTCCAGTATGTACATACCATTAAGAAGAATGAGGAGGGAAATGAATTAAGATTCCTCTTGATCCTTTAACTGCCTCCTTAGAATGGGGCTCCAAATTACCTTATCACCAATTCTTGATATGTAGGATTTAACCTTAGCATCCTTGTCCATGGCGCAATTGAACAAGTCCGAAAACTAAGTAGCAAGAGTCCTATCTCCTGCCCACCGATCTTTTCAGAAGAGAATTCTCTTTATATTTTCCATAAGAAGCTTCTTAACTAAAAGGATTCCTCTCCAAATTACTAACGACTTACTAGGTGGATTCAGGAGATCCCACCCATTTAACTGAAAAGATTCCTCTCCAAAGCATTCAAGTGTTGAAGAATAAATTGGTTCATAATTATTAACTCTTGACCATTTCCCAACAAAAACATAATTAGAAGATCTCAGAGCAAAGAACAAAGACTTTTAAAGATCTAACCATATCAACTACTAATGAAGTTGAACTTGAATCTCCTAAACAAAATCCAGGATCCCCATGCAACCAGTCAGATTATGATGATTGTTTAGGAGGAAGCAATGTCTAATACAGTCAGCAACTAATAACACATAAGAAGCTCATGACACAAAGTCAGTTATATTCGATATGACATCAATTGGTTATAACAACCATTAAACACAGTGAGTCAACAACTCTGCCTTAACTCAATATGACTCAACCACTGCTTTTCAACTTTTTTATATTTAAACTGTGTTTGTCATCATTCAGAAAGCTTATGTTACACCCCGATCACAATTTAATCGTGTTTAGTACTAATTAATTATGTTTTATTTAATTAAGTATACTTAGTAGCTAATTAAGTTATTCTAAGACTAATTAGCCTTGTTTTAGCCTTTGGGTCTTGAGTCTTGGGTAGGTAGGTTGACCTCAATTTGGCTAGACTGGATAGAGTCAAGGACTTTTATGTAAATTAGGATTTTCTCTTTTTACCTCATATGCACGTCATCTTGGCATCATCGCATGTATCTCATCGAGCACGTCGATTTTCATATGGAACTTTACTCCATTCGATCATCGGTTGGACCATTGGAGTAGTGGGCCATCGTTTGACTCATTATGAAAATAATGGAGACTAGTCAACTTCCTTGCAAAATGGACATTTCTTCCACTTAAAACTCAGTCAATTCATTTCAATCAAACCACTTCTGTAGCTGAAGGAGGGAAGCCTTTCTCCCTCTTGTTTCTTTTCCATTCTCTCTTCTTTCTCCTCCATTTGGCTAAGGGATTCGTTGCATGTGGGAGTATAAGCTAGATTACACTTGTTCATCATCTCCTCTCCATTCCCATATCCTTTGTTGACTAGAACAACCTCTGGGAACCTTTCCTTCATCAGCAAAGGTGAGATCTTGAGACTACTTTCTTTGAATGGATTGCAAATGGAGTTGTAGAACTCATTTTCAAGTCATGCATGCATTCTCATCATCAATTGGTATGGTTTTCTTTGTTAGGGTTTGAGAAATTGGGGATTTGTGGTAGTTGAGTGAAAGATTAGTGGAAGGGCTTTGGAAAAGCTGTGTTTGAGGCAAGTATAAGCTTAAAAATTGAAATGCATGTTGTTCTTTAATTGATTCCATTATTCAGATTTTGATTTTTGTAATTTCTCAGCCTATTGTTGTAACTTTGAATGCTTTTGAATAGAACTGAATTCATATAAATATTGGATTATTGATATGAGATGAATGGTATTGTTAGATAGAGTAGAGGTATGGTAAACTCTACTCATGTATCAGTTTTGGAACTAAGAGTTGGAATGGGAAGAAGAAAACATGAGAATTCTGTAGTTCTAGAATTCTAGAGTGATCGCTCAAGCGAACAAGGGTCCGCTCGAGCGACCAACTTTCTGGAAGCACCTGCACGAGCGACCAAGGGGTCTGCTCGAGCGACCACCTCTCTGGAATATGTCCACTCGAGTGAACTTCCATCCGCTCGAACGAACCTAAAGCAATTGCTTGGGGTTCTTTTGCCCCAATTAAAGAGTGTATCACCTTTCCCTTAAACTTATATTAACCCTCCATAGTCCTCCTGAAGAGAATTATGGTGTACACCCTAAACCAAATAGGAAATTAAGAGTTGAAATGATTTTTATGACTTTAAAATGGAACTTTAAACTCTTCAATGGTTTAAATGGAACTATGACGCTATGAATGTTCATTGAGGCTGAGGACACTCATAGATTCTACTCATTAGTCTTAAACTATGCCATGGGGGTTGGTTTAGGAATTCAACGTATTTTCTTATAATTAGTGGCACCAAATACATGATAGTAATACATTGA
Source organism: Camphora micrantha (assembly GCA_003546025.1). NCBI lineage: Eukaryota > Viridiplantae > Streptophyta > Magnoliopsida > Laurales > Lauraceae > Camphora > Camphora micrantha. The sequence continues at coordinate 12,714,935 of QPKB01000010.1, forward strand.
CCTTCTAAAACTACCTTGTAATGGACGATGAGAGACTAGGATAAATAGATTAGAAGTGGTTAGTATTGATCCTGATTTCTTAAATCCCTTGCATTTCATATTGAGTAATATTAATATCATTGACCTTCAAGTGGTTATCAATGCATTATATGTTGGTGTCTCCTATTCCGATTAATATAATTGGAGTTGATTCTTGGAATAATATGAATGTGAACATTGTTATTTGATTTAATTCGATTCGATTTGAGATTTTGAGAATTTATATATATTGGAAACCTATTCACATTCTTTTATTATTGATTCCATCGAGTCGGCACTACTTAGCTTCGACCTTGTGATACCCGACTGGGTTATACTTGGTTCGTTAATTGAGACTACTGCAATAAGTCATTATGGAGTACCGGAACTCCAAACCCAGGTAGCCAATCAGCCTTTGGCCGAGACGCTGGTGACATCCCAACTAGATTTGCTCTCTATTGAGAGGATGAGCTAAATGCAGTAGCAAGATTGTATGTGGATTCTTCATTTGATTCGTAAAGCATAAATGATTCAATTGCACAAATTGCCTAGTTTTACTTCTTGGCATCTTTGATCCATTGTCTTTAAATTCAAATTTGATATGACATGTGTAACAATATTAATGTCTATCCTTGCTAAATAGTTACATTTAAGATACTATCTTTGGTGTCACAAACGCAGGTGCAACTCTCGAGCCTGAAAAGGCTCAGGAGGGAGAGGAGGAGACCGAAGAGGTTCCTCCAAGACTAGAAGAGTGGCCTGGAAATGGGCCCATGTAGTTGCACCTCTTGGGAGCGTCATGGAATCTTTTGAGAGCTAGACTAAAGTGTGATTACTTCTTTTTGTGTAATCACGCTAATTAGATACTTTGGAATACTTTTTTTCTTTTTTTTTTTTTTTTTTTTTTTTTTTTTTTTTTTTTTTTTTTTGTATAGGATGGTGGGGTGGTTTTTGTGATCCCTACTTTGGTTTAAAATGTAAATGCAATTTTGTATTAATTGTATAACTTTTGTATAACCTGTCAATATATAGGACTGTTCATGATATGGTACCTCACTGTGTATTTTCGAAATGCTTCCACAATTAAATGTTGTTGACAGGTGTTAGTGAGCTAGACTCACACGTGGAAGGTTGTTTTCTCCTTCGTGATGTCGTACTTGACTCGAGATAGGTACTATATCAAGGGAGTACGTGTGTCACACCTCGGGGATTACCCTAGGCCAGGGTGATTCAGGACCGGGATGTGACAGCTTATGTATCACTATTCTGATTCCCAAACTAATTGCTCACAATTTTTGTATTGTTCTATAGAAACTTGAATGGTTCTTTTGAAACAAGAAATCAATTTAAAAGAAAATTATTTAAGATGGAATCTCCAGTTCTCCATGCATAAACAACTTATTCGCCATTCAAAGTTTCCAACTGAGTGCTCATTTACATAAGCTGACAGTATTTCTGACATCTTGATGGGCTCATCTAAGCCTCCATGTTCACCTGGAAAAGACTCAGTCTAATAAAAGAATATTTGGACTTCTAGTTTCATAAACAGCATCTGAATTGTTTTTTGGTGCCATGTCCTGTTCTCAAGTAGATATGATGTCTTATCTACACAATACAGTGCACAAACATAGTTGACCTCACTTCCAGATCAAATTCTCTTTAGTACGACTTGAATCTCAAATACCATGTGGAATTGATTAAACTTAAAGGAAATTGAAGAGATTTGACTGGAGTGTGTTCTCACTTGTTATTATAATTTTTCATGAGGTGCATCTTCTCTCTCATTTACCTGATGTGCTGCAGGTGTCCTGTATATCTGGGTTCTTTACCAGCACCAGTATTATGTCTAGGAGCTCCTACCTTCTGTTCCCTTGTGAATTTAGAGGCTTTGGCCTTCTAAATTTCTTGCTCAAACAAACCCCCCCCCCCCCCCCACACACACAAAAAAAAAAAAAGACAGAAATTATTTACTACCTCAATGAATTGTTTTATTAGTGCATATTCCAAGAGATTGGAATGGAGAGGCAGAATCTTAGGCAAAAACATGAGCATCACAAATTATTATTAGAAACTCTCTTAATTTACAATTTGTTTTCCTTTCTCTTGATGACCTACTTGTTTGATAGACCTTCCACTTCTGTACAGCTATTACATTTCAACAAAGCTCATAGCTATCTCTACAAATTAAAATAAAATAAAATAAAAACATATTAATGTAAATCCCTAATCTCAATTACCAAACAGTATAAGGCTCCACTACTTAACTGCTACAGTAATATTTATTGGCATCCTGAAATCTTTAATTTTCAGTATAATAATCATATGCCTCTTCTTTCACGGTTAAGAAAAAAGCAGTACATTTATTCAAATCTCAGTAATGGCCCCTTAGTTCTTTTTTTTTTTTTTCTTTTGAATCTATTATTCGGCCGAACATCGAACAATACGGAACTTGGCTGGCTTGACATCCATTCCTATCCTTCCTCTAATACAACTATTCTGAGAGATGTGTTCATATATTTTCATGGAATCCAAACTTATTAGGCAGAATGTGGGTTCAACAGATTGATGACTGGGGCAGCTGGAGGAAAGCCCAAGTCTGACCGGCATAGGTGGGAGTTCCTTGTTATCATGAAGGAAGGCAAAACTTTGCTTTATTTTTCTAATCCATTGGAGTTAAAGATATGAATGAAGCGCAGATTTTGGCCATCTAAAAGCTTTGAAGTTGTATGCGTCTTCTTTCTGAGAGCTCCTAATTCTTGAAAGTGATCCGTTGAATGCTTTTGGATATCTAATTCAGGTAGGATTCTTTGTGAGTTCCGATACTGCTTCAATGAAATCAAATCACTGTTTCCTCAATGCAGGTGGTTTTTAATCACATTCTGTGAATGTGATTTGCAAATAAAGAGGCTGATTTTTTTTATTTTGGTAAGGATGAGGAGGCTGATTTGTTGGCTAAGGATTGTTTGGCCTGAAATCTAGTGGCACTTCTTCTATTTAGTTCCTATGGTTCCATGTTTTCTAGTCTTGTTGTGATGGGAATAGAGCTCTTATATACCTTTATTTTTCTTTTCTTTGCTTTGCTTTGCCTTCCGTTCGGTCCAGTATCTTCCTCTCTTCCTTCAGTAAAATTTTACTAATTACCCATAAAATAAAGAAAAAAAAAGATACATTGATTATCAAAATAAGAAAGAGAAAGGTGGGGTTTTGAAACCAAACTTATTGTACATCTGTATTTTAGATGTGGAAAATTTATCATAGACACAAGAGAATGATTAGCGAGAGAGAACAAGGCATTTTGCATTTGAGTTTTCATTGGTTGCCCATAGAATTTTGCAGCATTACCTTCCACCTCCATCAAGATAACACTGCCACACATACAAGAGTCTGAGTATCTGTGTAAATTTAACCAAAGAAGTTGAATCATTAATGTAAACTATCCTCTGTGATTATTTTTATGTCTTTTTCGTTTCCCAGTTTATATGTCAATGACCTCATATGTATGCATGTAATGAACGAAACCCATGAGGCTTAAAGAAAAACATTAGTCCAGTTCAAAACAGCAGCATTCATTCACTTATTGAAAAGAAATACTATAGCAATATCCATAAGCATACTTATTGTTCTAACAAACACAACACAAACCAACACAAACACAGAGTCTCACCCAACAGCCACACACACCATGCACGCAGTCACAACAGTATTCACTACTCTCACCTCTATCGCTGCTCCTCATCCTCAGCAAATAAAAGGAGCATGACTGTGTTGGTCAGTGCAGTAGAGGCCAGGGCGCTGCGTGAATCCTTGCTTTTTCAATATCTCCCGAGCCTTCAGCACAAGCTCCCGGTTGGTTATAGGACCATCAGTCTCAGCCAGGATGGTCTGTATTGCATTGCTGAGAGCACCATAGGATCTGCTGGCATTACCACCCGGGGTCGCATCTGCAGAAGTTTGATCAGTCTGGCAGCCACTGACCAGAATTCCCATGTCTGGAAGCGACCTCTTACAAGATCCCGCATATGCTTCAGAATTGCTATCCACTTTAGTTTCCAGAGCAGGTTTTGCATACCCCTCATCGTTCTCCTCCAGCTTATTTTTGAGGAACTCCTGTGCCAGACTCCCAACCATGCCCATGAGTCCACCACTGCTGCCACTGCCTCCGCCTTCACCTCCTTGAAACTTATTCATGAGAACCTTCATGAATTTCTTCACCTTAGGACTCGAATCCTCCCCGAAAAGGTCAAACAGAGCCGGCCGCAGCTTCCCCACGTCAATATCGTCCTTGCCCGTCTTCTGCTTCAAGATCTCAATCAATGTGGAGAGAGGGAGGGACCGGTTCTTCACACGCTTGTCCCCCGTATATCCACTATCAGCCTCCTCCTCACTGCCCTCTCCATGCCCATGACCGTGATGCCTATGTCCACCTAAAGGCATGTGAATTCCTCGGGACTCAAATGCGTCTTGAACAGACTGCTTCAAAAAGCTTTTGAATCCGAATCCGCCCGAATCTGAATCCTGATCTTCTTGCCTTGTGCTCTCCCCGATCTGCTCCTTCGCTTCATCGATGAGGCCCCCGCTGTGGCAAGAATCTGACACAATTGTGAACCGGCACTCCGCAGGTACCATGTCCACAAACTCCCTGATGTCATCATCTGCCCACAACCACACAACACCACCACCACCACACAAGGATTTGGTTGGTAATTCAATAAGATCATTCAACAAAAAACAAAAATATATATGTAGATAATAATTTAGTTTCGATCATCAGATTTGAGAGTTTGCTCTGTTTTCTTAACATATGTGGCTTTTTCTTTCTAGATCGCCCTGATACCACGAACAATTTCAATAAACACTATCTATCAAACACAAACTAAACTTGTCAATTTGTAGAAAATGAAAGAATTACAAATAAGAGAATGGGGAATTGGGGGTTACTTACCGGTGATGAGATTCATGTCGCAGGGGACGATGCACTCGTCGTAGCCAGTGTCGTCATGTTCTCCGGTCTCGGCGGGGAGGCGGGTGCCATGGCCGCTGTAGTGGAAGAAGAGGATGTCGCCGGGGCGGGCGGATCGGACGAGACGGGAGAGGGCGTGTCGGATGTTGGCACCAGTAGGTTGGGTGGAGGATTCATCGGTGTCGATGAGGACAGTGATGTCGTCTTCGGAGAAACCGTAGCGATCGATTAGGCATTGATGCATCCTCTTCACGTCGTTGATGCATCCTTTCAGCTCTGCCTTCGTTCCCGGGTAGTTGCATCCCACCAAAAGTGCTTTCATCGCCATCGATCGATGTCTCTCTGTTACTTTCTCTCTCTCGTTTCTCACTGCTGGGCAGAAATGGTGAATGTGGTGTTGGCTTGTTGCCTTTTCGATTGGGATATGCGACTTTTTCCTCTGGACTGGAGAGTGGCGAGTTGCTTTTCTCCCTCTACATTATGATTCCCATTAAAATATTCAAAACGGTTATAAGACATTCTTGATCACTCATTCAATGGCCAGGTTTGTGGGGCCTACTTGGGATGGCCTCTTGATTGATCCAACCCTTCAGAATTTCTGTCTGTCCTCAAGTGGATTGGTGGTGAGTCAAATTTAACGAGAGTCATCCAAGATTTTGGAGATTTTCAATTGATCATGCGATTTATTTCGCGTGACGATGTGAGGTGTCATGGTTTCGGGAGCACGATTATCTCGTAATTACCATGAGTGGAACAATCATGATTCATCATGTCACTGTGGACGGTGCATACCCGCGTGCATAGTAGGTTGCCCACAATGACAGGACGGATCTCCATTGATCCACTCTAAATCACCGTGGGAAAATCGCTCGAGGATCCCGACTCGGTTTCTACTAGCTGCTTGTTAAATAATTTTACATGACAGATTCAAGAAAAGGGTCCCCCGTGGAAAGGGTACTTGTTTTTAGGATTTCCAGCAACGAGATGGATTTCTTCACTGTTTTTCATTTTCATTTCCGTGTGGGAGAGATCATACATTCCTATTTTCTACCCATTGCCTAGAATTAAATCTATTTTTCTTGATAGAAGAGGAAAATTTATGCAGCATGCAAACAAATGTGCCCTAATAATAGAACTAGCAACATCTGCGGGGGATTGGTTTCTTGAGAGAATGGTTTTGACATCGAAGAAATCTCGAGTGTGAGGGCCACATTCTTCAGTGTTGTTTGTTAGTGAAATCTTGTTGTAGTGATCTGAGGAGTGCCCAAATGTGAGCTTGATCGAAGTAATAACCATTGTTGGATGAGACAAGTGCAGCTGAAATTTTTGCATCACTTGATTCAATGGTAAAAATTAGGCCTGTTAATGGGATGGGATGAAACGGGTAAAAAGTCCGGCCCGGCCCGGCCCAAGCCCTAAAATACAGGGCTTTTAAAAGAAATTTGAGCCCAGTGGGCTGGGTTTGGACAATACATTTTAAAACCCCGCCAAAATAGGACTGGGACTGGGTAGAGGATGCCCAGCCAGTTCAGGCCCGGCCCAACCCAAGCTCTAAAATACAGGGCTTTTAAAAAAATTTGAGCTCAGTGGGCTGGGTTTGGACAATACATTTCTGTTCATTTCTTTTTTAAATTACTTGACCCATATAGGAAAATAGGATACTCACTCTCATTCATTTTATTGATTTTTTTTATTTTCTACTTTCACCGTCCAAAAAAAAAAAAAAAAGAAGTTTTCAACTGATCCTACATTACTTTAACTTGACTCATATATGATACTTATTCATTTCTTGACCCATATAGCCTATAGGATACTCATTCATTTCTATTGATTTTCTAATTTCTACTGTCACCGGCAAAAAAAAAAAAAAAAAAAAAAAAAACAAGAAGTTTTTAACTCTGCCATGTTGCTTGTTGCATTGCATTGCCGGTTTCAAGCCCGAAAAAAATGAGGAGGGTTTAAAGTTCGGTTCACACCGGGTGTCTGGTGACAGTATAAATAATTAGATAATGTTTTGCTTCTGTCTAAGATCGAGCTAAGCCCAAGCCCGGCCCTGTCCCAGCCCGGGCCCATACAGGACAGGATTTGATGTAGGCCTGTTCAATTTAAGGCCGGGATTGAACAACACCTGGTAGGCCCGTCCTATTTTCGGGATGGGATTGAACAACTTAAGCCCAGGCCCGGCCCGACCCATTAACAGGCCTAGTAAAAATCACCCGGTGAATGTGACATTTGGCACATTTTTGTTCATGGGAAAAGGATTTGATCCAATGGTTCGAATTTGTATTAATAAGTTGAAGAATTTGATCAACGGTTGAGATTTAGCACAATGGGCTTTACTTCTGACTCTTAAAGATGTCCAAGTTTTTTAAATATTGTTAATTTGGTGGGACGGTTTGAGTAATTTACTTATAAAGCGAATTCAAGTAAATGGCCACCCTAAGAGATAAGAGAAAAATGGTTCTTATCAAAAATATAAAATTTCAAAATCTACTTTCTTAACTTTTTTGTCACTTGTGGTATTTGAAGTTTGTGGCATGTGAAGTAACTATTTTTTGTTTACCCCATGAGGTAACTGAGTTCGCTTGGGACCACGATTTGTTATTTAAGGTTGATGGTTTGAAATTGCACTACTACACCTGGGGTCACATGAGATTTATCAAATTCCCCCTGGACTCGTAGGGATTATTCTGACCAAAAGGACTGCGACACCCTCCATTATAATTTAAAAAAAAAAAACTATTTTTTGACATTTTTGAAAAAAAAGAATAGTTTTTTTTTTTTTTGTCTTTTAATGAAATGAAAGATATACTTTTAACTTTTCTTTTAAAAAAATGGTGAATTTTAAATTTTTATACAAGAACCTCCTTTTTTCCGCGCCTTAAAGTGATCCTTCACTTTAATTTAATGTACAAGTGATCTTGAAAAAATGGCATTACTGCACCTTTATAACTTCCAACCTAAGTAACCACGTATTAATCCTCTTAACTGTTTTTGTGTTTTGGTAAATAAATCCTCTTAAATGTTGTCATGACTTGAAGATCCTGCTAAATGCTATCATGTCTTAAATAGTAGTTGTTATGCCATTTAATCTTTTATATAAGATAACGTAAAGGATGTTTTGAAGGGGGGCTTTCCACGCCTTATCCTACTATTAACAGCAGTGATCTTTTCGTCGACATCCCACATATCTGATTGGTCTGGATCTCGTACGTGCAAAAATAAGAAAAAAGACGTTGAGAAAGACAGAGTATACGCGTGAAGGGGAGTGATTGCTGCATTGACTTATAAAAGATAGTGTCGGCAAAAGATTGCTTTCCGTGTGGGACCCATGCCATACCTATCCGGCATCATAAATAAAGTAGATATTTCGAAAGCCAATACACTCATATTTGTCCTGGGTCCTCAAGCAACCAAAATAGAAAAAGGCCCCATAGGAAGCGCTGTAATGGAGAATTTTGTTTTGGGGATTTTTACCAGAAAAGTGTGCTTAAAGATGTATTTAGCTATTTTAAATATAAATACACGTAATTTTTCATTTTGGTGTTCGTACAACCCATTTGGACTCTTTTAACCCTCCCTTTGCAGATGATATCGTTCGATTCTCCATTTTTTCCCATCTTTCCCACTCCCCCATCCCGCCATAAACCTTTCTCCCTCTCAGCCCTCTCCCTCTCTGCATGTCTTCTCCGGTTCCTTTTATTTCCTTCTCTCCGGCGTCCTCTCTCCTTCCCTCTCGATCCCTCTCTCTGTTCCTCTCGCCTCCCTCTCTCGTTCCCTCTTGCTTCCTCTCTCATTCCCTTGGCTCCCTGCTCTCTCTTTCCCTTTTCCTTTCTGTGTTCGCCCCAATCGATGATTCCATCCGGATCATCTCACACCGGCAGCCAGCAATGCTCTTTCGTCGCCGTAGTCGATGGAGAAAATCCTGCAAATGAAAGAGGGTTTATAGCAAAGAGAGGTGAGAACTTGCATAACATCCATTTTTTTGTTGTAGCATGGGCATGGGCACTCCCTGCATTCAATGCTCTGTTTGTTTGAATGTATTTCTAAGAATGGATCAATGGCCATTTGAAATCCAAAAACTGGAGCTTTTGTAATGCCAGGCTTTCCATCCTATAGTTGTTCTTTACTATTTGAATCTTGTTTGATTTACTTATTTGCATATGGGCCTCGATTTCATCATCTTGACAATTTTTGGCCTATATCAACTTCCCATGTTCTGTTCCTTTAATTATGAATGTATCGGTTTTGCAATTCAACTGTGCATTTCTATGCGATAGTATTTTATTTTTTTTAAGATATATGGTAACCTTTTATGCTAAAATACTCGATGGCAATTTTGGATTGTGTTGTTGTTCACTATTTAAAAACACAAATCAATATATGGTTGCTATTTGAAACCAAATTTTATACTTGTTATCTTTTTGGTTATGCTCTTTCTCGGAATGAGATTATGCATGAGAATGAGTATTTACGATTTGAGGGAATGATTAAGATAGAAGAGTAGTATGTATTGTTTTTTAGATGTTAAAACGTTAGTGAATTCTTACAATCTCTTTAAGATTGTGTGATTTCTTAATTACTTACTTGACACAGGCAACAACGACCATAAGAAAATGCATGTAAATTGTTTATGGATTTTTTCCTTGTGGTTTACTTTATAAGCTCTCGTCGATAAGGTTAAGTCAGATTTAGATAATCGAACAAAATCCAGTACTTGGAGATTTGTATCCTTTTAAGTTTAGATAGGAAGAATTCGAATGTATAGATTTCTATCTTCAATTAATGACAAGGGGAAAGAAGCTAATAGTTTTATGGATCGATCGAGTTATAGAGATTAGATAGTTGAATCTACACTCTTTAAGGTTGAAACCCCCCCCCCCCCCCCCCCTCGATGGTCACTTACACAATATCTAGCAATTTGACTCGTAGTACATTATCATGTGTAGAAAAAGAATGAAATGATACTACTCATGTTTATATCTATTTTCAGGGTTTGGTAAGTAAATCACTAATGGCTGTTTTTAAAATAGTTGATAATATGAGATTCCAAGCCTTTGGACTAACTAATATGGCTACATAAAGACATTCAGAGTGTAGTATCAAATGAAATTTATATCACTCATATTCATAATGGTAGTGATCTTATTCTCATATGAATAATGTTGAGATGACAATATAGGTGAAGCCTGTAAGTCTCTTCCATTGCTTATGCATGTCATTATATATTCATTATCGTATTGTTGTAGGATGCAAAAAAATTGACGAGAACCTAAAAATTATTGAAACGATATTGTTATTTTTCATTAGATTTGTTTTTCAGTGTCTTAATTCTCCTTCCTTTTAAATTTTCGTTTTCTGTTTCCTTTCGAACTTTTCCTTGGGTCTTGATTTGCTCCTATTAGTTTCTCTTGGGAATTGGCTTCTTGGGTTTTTGCCATGCATAGTAATTGTTTTGGTGATTTTTTGTTCTTTTATGTCATGGGCTTTCCTGAAATTTGAAGTACCCATTAGAAATGTAGTCGTTCCCTATTTTTTGATGTCTCATCTCCCTATTATTGACATTTCAATTGTAGGCCGTCAATACAATGTATTGAAAAGACATCGGTGGTTAAGATGCTAAAACCTGAAACTAAATCACATGACCTTACGTCAGTTTTGGCTTGAGTTCAACTATAGGCTCATTACGCAATTCCAAGCATTAAGATGCTTTGGTTAACCTCGGTGTAGCACATGTCCCATAATAGTACAGCCTGAAATGTACATGGAATGGCTCCCACTAATATTATCGAAGAAAAATATTCAGCCATGAATCTTGACGTCCCACTAACATATTTCTTGTTTGATTTACTTTTTTGGATATGGGGCTCAATTTAACCATCTTAACAGTTTTTGGTAGTATCAACTTCTCATGCACTGTTTCTTTAATATGATTGTATTGGGTTTGGAATGCATCCATGCCTTTCTATGCAATAGTAATTTTTTCCTAAGTTATAAAGTAACTTTCTTTGCACCGCTTGTTGACACCAAAAATGTCACTATG